>VXBU01002987.1:226456-242441 GCA_013400315.1 Bombycilla garrulus | reverse complement strand
CACAAAATATTGACAAATTTAAAAAGGAAAACTTGGAAAAAGAAAAAAGGTGAAAAAATGTCTGGTCTTTTCCAAAAAGGAAATAAAAAGCCTCCCTGGTGCAGGGTGAATTTGTGATCTGAGCCTGGCAGCGTCCTCCAGCAAGGACACTGGGGGCAGATGGGAATTTCTGAGAATCTTCCTCTCTTCATCTTGATTTGAGAATGTTTGAATTCCCTGAAAAGATGAACTCCCTGAACTTTGGACGCTGGGCTGGAACTCAGCCTCTCCCAGATCCCGTGGCCCAAAGGAAAGGAGGACTCCAAGGACTGTCCAGCCCCGGCACAGCTGCCCAGGACAGTGGTCCCCATCCCCGCAGAGATTTAAAAGACGTGTGGAACTTTGGGACAGGGCTCAGTGGTGGCCTTGGCAGTTTTGGGTGGCTGGTTGTACTCAGTGATCTTAGAGGGCTTTTCCCACCTAAGCAATTCCATGGTTCTAATAAATGAGAGTTCCTTCAGATTGTATTTAATTTCCACCTCATCCACACAACAATTTCTGGAGCTGAGGCAACGACATGGGATTTTTTTCATTTCCTAATTATCATCCACCCAATTTTCCAGAAATATCCCACCAAAATCCCCCTTGCACTGCTGTTTTCCATCCAGGTGAACATTGCATCCTTCCCCGGTGTCATGTGGGGCAGCAGGAATTCAGACTATGCCACTGAGATTCTTATGGCTGCACAAATAAAGATCCCAGTTTCCTTCTACCATCAGGAGGATCCAGCTCCTTCTTCTCCTCTTTTGGGCTGGTAAAGAAAAATATCAGTGGTGTAATATTTTTGATGCACCAGTGTTACCAGAAAGAAGCAGAGTTGATGCTCCCTTAAATCTGCTGAAATCCCGTCTGCCTTTGGCTTTTGGACCCATCCTGCAGCTTCACACCCGCCTAGGAATGCTGTCCAGAATGGGAAACCCTGGGTGACAGTGGCATTTTGTCATTCATGGGGAAAAGCAAGAAAATGTGCCACGGGCTGTAACTGTAAAAACCACGATGACATGAAAGTTCATTTTATCAGGAAATGATATTGTTATCATCAGGCAAAACTCCAGAATACTCAGGTGTGTTGCCAAATTTCTGTGTAATTAGCCCTCGTTCTGAGATCATTATTGCAGCGTTGATATTATTAATAAACAGTGGTATCTGCTGGGCAGCTGATGCACCTCTGAGTTTTCATGCACTGGACAAGTCAGGAATCCTGTGATTCCCAAGACTCGCAGCGTAGCAGGAGAGAGGTGGAATCGCGGACAATGGTTTGAATTTTGGGGGTTTTTAGTTGAAATGAACAAAAACCAAGCACCAAACCAGTCAGAGGCAGGAGAATCCTGGAGTTGAATGTTGTACAGGATAAGGGAATCCTGGAAAGGTCTGGGTTGAGAGAGACCTTAAAGATCATCCCATTCCACTCTCCTGCTCTGGGCAGGGACACCTCCCACTGTCCCAGGTTGCTCCAAGCCCTGTCCAGCCTGGCCTGGAACACTTCCAGGGATTCATGGGCAACCACAGCTTCTCAGGGCGCCCTCACAGGGAACAATTCCTTCCCAATATCCCATCCATCCCTGCCCTCTGGCACTGGGAAGCCATTCCCTGTGTCCTGTCCCTCCATCCCTTGTCCCCAGTCCCTCTCCAGCTCTCCTGGAGCCCCTTTAGGCCCTGGAAAGTGTTCTAAGATCTCCCCAGGGAATTCCCTTCTCCAGAAATTGGCTTTTGACTTCTGTGACAGAGCAGCTCGGGCTCAGCCCCATCTTGTCCTGCCCACCAGGGACCAGGTGGACAAAGCAGATTGGATTCAGTACAGAAAGGCAGAGGCAGGTCAAAGGGACAGGTCTTCCCACGGGATGGAAAAATGTCACTGCAGTGTCACCCTTGCTGGCTTCACTGAGGGTGCTGGGCTCTGCAGTGATAACTCAGAGCTGATCCTGGGCTTGTCTTTGCCACAAAATCATGGAACCACAGAATGGCTGGGGTTGGAAGGGAACTTACAGATCATCTCTATCTCCCTGGGAGTCACTCCCTGCCCGTGTGGCACCAAATTCAGGCTGGATCCCACATTCTTCCCTTTTTTTTTCCATTTTCTTTTTCTTTTCCCTTTCCCAAACGATCCCGTGGCACTTTATAAAGATTACCACGTTAAGCCTCCCAACAGCGCTGCGGGGTAGGGGGATCCCGTTATCTGGGAAGACAAGGGGAAGGGGGATTAAAGGCCTTGCGGGGACAGCAGACCCAGGACAGGACCCGTCCCTCCCAGAGCTCTTAGTCCTGTGCCTTTTCACAGCATTATGGATTTTTGGCAGAACAGCTGTGAAATCTCACTGTAATTCCAGCGGGACACCAGAGGCATCGGAGCAGAGTCCAGTTGTTAACACCCAAAGATACCTAAACCATGGATACCTAAGCATGGAGAAATGTTTGCAGGCATCCCACGGAGGGCTCCTTCCCCAAATGTCTGCTCTTGATTAACTGTCTTTTCCGGACAATGAAAAGAAGTTCATTTTTAGCTCCTTTCCATCTGGTCTGTGGTAAAACTGCACGTGCCATGTTCACTCCAGGAAAATACACATGAAAGAAGTAGAACTCATTAAGGAACACTTTTAAGGAACACTTTTTTTTTTTTTTTTTTCCCAGTGAAAAATCCTCCCAAAATAAAAGAAAAATGGTATTTGTGTTCCATCTGGAAGATACAAAACCAGCAAACTGGAACATCCAATATTTGTTTTTCTGGCTGCACAAAGCTCCAAAGTTTAATAGGTTTGGGGTTTTTTTTCAATATTGTTTTTAATTTAATTGAATTTTACTTTCACTTTAGGCTTGTTTGGTTTGCTTGTTTTACGAAAATTCTAAGACCTTTCTGGATGAATTGCTGTTTAAACTCAATAAAAAGGTAACCTGGGCTTGAACTGCTCTAAGCAAGAAGTTTAAATGTTTCTAATATTTTTACTAATTATAGATGAAAAAAATCTGAATATTTTTCCTTCATGGTTTGGGGGAAGGTTCTCTATTCTCATATAGAGAATAAAGAGCATTTTCAGAATTCAGCCTTCTTATTGCAGTAAAAAAGCCTTGACTGTCAGCAGTGCGCAGTGAGAAAACAACAGCAGGGGAAAATGTTGTTACATTTTATATAACTGTGAGCAAAAAGGAACACTTTTTAGGAAAAAAACAAACAAACAAACAAACAAAAAAAAACAACAAAACAACGGGGCTGTTTGTGTTTAACTCTTTCTTCCTTGCTTTTCCTCTTAGATGGAAAATTAAAAATATTAAAACCACGGATCTCCCCCACAAATACCAGATCAGAGGTGATGTGAACTCGGGTGCCATGGGTTCACATCAGAGAGTCATGGAATCGCAGAACCACTGAGTTTGGAAAAGACCTCCGAGGTCACCGAGTCCAACCTGTGATGGATCCCCACCTTGTCACCAGCCCAGAGCTCTGAGTGCCACATCCAGTCATTCCTGGGACACCTCCGAGGATTATCCCTCTCCACCAGTTACTGACAATCGTTTGAACACCACTGGGACACCCTGAAGAGGGTCCAAACCCAGGGCAGAACCTTTTGTGAAAAGCTCTTTATTTCCTTCCCTCGTAGTTGACCACCAATAATGACCAAGGGATGAAAACATCTTCTGTTGGTGATGGGATTTTCTTCTTTTTTTTTTCATAATTCTGGATCAATTTCATATTTTTCATATTAGAAAAAAAAAAAGGAAAGGTAAATATATAGAGCTTTTTTCCTTTTTTTCCTTCTGATTTCTCTTTCCCTCTTCTCTAATTTTTTTCTCTCTGCTGGTTTGATGCTGGAGCCCAAATGCCTTATAATGACATTTGTGAAAGAAATTAAAGAGAATTATTTTGTGGAGAACTCCTCCCTTCAGATTTGGCCTCCTTTGGAGCCTGGATCATCAAGAGCTTTTATTTTTACTTTTTGTTCTTTTTTCTTCTCCACCCCATTGTTGTCCTGTCAGATGGGTCTGATCTGATCAGGATCTCTACATGTCCTTATCTCCTCCCCATTGACTGGAAGAGGGCTGCTGGGTAAATAAAGCTTTGCAAATGGTCACGTCTTCAAAAAGATACTGGGAATTTAGATTGGAAAAGTGTCTCTGGCTGAGGCTTCTGTGTTCAGCTGTCAGCACTAAAACACCCGGGGTTGGTGCGGTGCTGTTGGAAATTAAGGATGTCCTCAAGGTTTGGGAATTCCCGGCTCCATTTTAAATTGTCCTGGGATTCTGCCAAGGCCACGGCACCATTTTTGGGACCTCAGCTGTCCCTCTGCTCAAACAGAGGTGACAAAGCCCCATGGGGTCAATCCTTGACTGCAACGTGCTCTCCACATCGTCAGGATCTGGGGTGGCACGAGCCGAGGGGGACGCTGAGGACATTTATGCCCACACCCAGCCCGCAGACAAGGCAGGAGGGATTTGGGAGCACAAACAGGGATTCATCCATTGATCAAAAGGGTCCTGAATGGGATTAGGGATCAGTCTATCAGCGGGCAGGGCTTGGTGTCCTCCCTGCCCAACGCGGGGGCTGATGAGTTGATAGCCTGGACCAGAGGAGTTATCAGGGCTGGGGACAATGCGAGGACATGAGCAAACACCGCGCAGTGGCACCTCCAGAAAGGCTCCGGGAGTCACTGGGCTGATGTTATCTCGCTGGGCAGGCCAGGATCGTGACTGTGGCAGCCTTTGCACATGAAAGACTGAGGGTACAACCTGACGGGGTTTGGGCAACAGTGCTGGAAAATCAGAGGGCAGAGCTGAGGTCCTGCACTCTCCCATAAAGTTAAATCATCAGTTCTCAGCTCAGCTTCACAGAATCATGGAATTTTTAGGGTTGGAAGGGACCTCTGGAGATATCCAGTCCAACACCCCAGCCAGGGCAGGGTCACTGGAGCAGGTGACACAGGAATGTGTCCAGAGATGGAGACTCCACGCCCTCCCTGGGCAGCTGTTTCTGTGCTCTCCCACCCTCAGCGTGAAGAATTTCTTCCTCACGTTGAGGTGGAACTCCTTGTGGTTTAGTTTATGGCCATTGCTTCTTGTAAATTTTTGCACATCTGGGCTGGAGAAGGCTGCTGGAAAGAGTCTCGGTGGTATCTGCCTGTAGCCTCCCTTTCAAAAATGAGGTTGGGTGATGTGTTGGCTGCACGTCCCTCAGGATGAGATTTGCATTGGCTGATTCCTTCAAGCCAGGCTCGGCAGAGGGGTGGAGACCCGTAGGCAGGAGCAGAAGCAAGCACCGGTTATCAGGACTCACAGACTCCGGCAGAAGAAGTTCAAATCTATAGAAAATCACAGCATTTTATTCCTGCCCTTCCCAAATGAGATCCCGGAGCCAAGAGAGCCAGCCAGACAGCCAGCCCCTGAAAAGTTCACACCTTTAAATGTTCTCATCAGAGGAGAAAACAAAGTCCAGAAACTTGGCAGTAATTGGATCACCAAGTGCAAGCTCTGTGATTAGATCAGGAGTCCACTGCCAGCGTTGTACTGAGTCAAAAGAAAGGATCAGACAGCTGGAAGAAGGAGCAGCTCTTCATTTAAACTTCATTAATTTCCTGTCTGCTTGGCAGAGCCTGTGAAATGCAGAGGTGTCTTCTAGAGAGCACAGGCTATTGCTGGAGCAAGAAAAAAAATATCTTCATAATCCAGAGGATGGGAAGAAGCAAAGTCCAAGCTCCAGTTGTCTGGGATAAGCCTTGTCTAAAGAAAATATGTAGCTGGCTTCTGTATTTTTTATTCAGGCCTGTGCGATGAACTAGAAGAAATGGAAATTTTGTTTTCTAATAAAAAAAAAATCTAAGGTTGTTTGGGAAAGTTCTGAAGATCTTATGCTGTGCTGGATGGTGGACTTTGAGCCCTCACCTCTGTTCTTGGAAGGATATTTGTGCAGAGGTTAAGCCACAAATTTCCTGCTTAAAAAAAAAAATTTTACACAGCAAGTACCAGGAATCCAGAGGTTTATCCCCACTCGGCTGTCACTGAGGTGATGCCTGTGATGATCCAACGTGGGGCTCATGCACACGTGGGTGGCACTGACCAAAAGTGCCCCAAATCTGATCCATCAGAACTTTAAAGAGGTCCAATCCCTGACATGACTGCGGGGATGCTCACCTGATCCCAGGACCCCTAAAACTGTCCTTACCACAGCCCCATTTGTATGGACAAGAAAGGATTGTCCAAACCTGGAGTGGGAGACCCCAGAAACGCCCTGGGCTGTGGCTGCCCCATCCCTGGAGGGGTTCAAGGCCATTTTTGATGGAGCTCTGGTCTAGTGGAAGGTGTCCCTGCCCGTGGCAGGAAATTGGAGTGAGGTGATCTTTAAGCTCTTTTCCAGCCCAACCCATTCCGTGATTCTACTCCACATGGTATAACTTCCCCAGAAGGGTATTCTGGTTTTTCAGAGCTTTCCATGGCTGCAGGTGAACACACTTTCCAATCAGGAAGGTGTTTTATTTTATTTTTTTTTTTTCCTAGCAGAAAATCCCCTAAAATCCCACCAGTTTTAGTTTGTAAGCAAAAAGTAAGGGAGTTGCTGTCAGCAAGAAGGTTCATTCATCTTAAAAGAAAAGGACATTCCAGCCAAATTAAATAATGAAAGAGGTGATAAAACCCACCTGCTTTTTGACTCCAGGTTTCTGTTTCTTTTTAAATCAGATCAGTGTATTAAAGATGTTCGGACTTTTTTTTTTTTTGTGGAATTCTTGGGACAGATCTGTATCTCTTCCAAGTGGGAAGAGGCCTGTCCATCCAGGAACCATCATTTCATGATGCTGTGCGTCCCTTTTCTCTGCAGTCTCAGGGGAAGCAGATTTCTCTTGGGTTTTGTAGCAGGGGGGAAATCAAAGCAGGAAAATTTCCTAAAACTTGCCAGGAGGTGAGGGAAGAGGCTGGGAGGACAAAAAGAATATCCCATCCATCCCTGCCCTCTGGCACTGGGAAGCCATTCCCTGTGTCCTGTCCCTCCATCCCTTGTCCCCAGTCCCTCTCCAGCTCTCCTGGAGCCCCTTTAGGTCCTGGAAGGGGCTCTGAGCTCTCCCTGGATCCTTCTCTTCCAAGGATTGCTGCAATTCCCATCTGACCGCAGGGTCTTTCCACATCCAGTGAGAAAGGACCTTTTTTGGGGGTGTTTTTTGTTTGATGTTGGCAGAGACAGCAGGGTGCCGAAGGGAGTTGGGCTGCCAGAGCGCTGAACTGGGGATAAATACAAAAAAAATCTTCATGTGAGCAAAATGGAGAGCGGCTAATTTGGTTTCAAGGGCTCCAAACGCCTGGAAGTGTTGGGAATTCAGGGAACAGGCACGTCACACGGTGGAAATGCAGCCCTGATAAAGCTGGGCTGAGTGAGAAACGCAGCTCTTGGCAGAGCCGGCTCCACTGCAAAGCCCGGGACACTCAAGCACGGAGGTGGCAGAGGCCTGGGACAAGGGAGAGCTTAGGGGAAAACTGGAAAAAACTGAATTACAGTGGGACAAGACTGGAGAGAAAAAAACCCAAGGATAAAAGATGGTTCTTCATTAAGAGCTGCCCTAATTAGCACAAACATTGCTTCACCATGGCATGAAGGGGATCAGCTGGAAGCAGGAAGGGATGAGTTGTGTTTGGTGCTGGACCAACAAATCCTGCTCCCTCAGAACTGACAAACTATAATCAAGGCAGAGACTTTGCTGAGAAAGAGGTAAAAGCTTTGAAAAGTCCCTTCCAACCCACATTATTTTTATGATTTTATGAAAATGACTGAAGGGACTTGCCCAGGGCTAAGCAGTGAGTCAGCAGTGGAGTCAGGGAGGGGGCTGAGGTGTCTTGGCTCCTGCTGGTTGTACCCACCTGGCTCAGGACCAGAAAGGAGCAGTGGCAGCAAATAATGAGCAAGATTGGTGTTTTTACTCTTTCCCTTTTCATGACACCCGTGGAGACTCACAAAAGTGAGTAGACCTGGAAAGTATGGCCCCTGCTCCCTAAAGTTTCACTGGGGTTTGTGGGAGATTTTGGGAGATCCCTTTAGAAAAAAAAAAAAAAAAAAAAGGGAAAATATATTCAGGAAATGGATTTACTTTGTGGCTTTTCCATTGCTGTTCCCTTTGTATGGCTGTGTTGAGTGTAACAGGCTGTTTTTTAACAAATGTTCTGTGCATTTGATGTGAGCCCAGGGGAAAAGTGGGAAGGAGAGCTGTAAAATGGCAAGCCCTGGCTGTCTCTGCTCCCAGCCTTTCCTCAGAGTTAGATAAGAGCAGCAGCAGATAAGAGGGAAAGCGGGTCTTTAATTCAGTCAGAATTTCACTTAGTGTGAAGGAAAACATCTAATAGGAGAATTAGACTAAGCCAGGAAATTGCCTCTTAAACCTGAGCTCTCCTGCGCTGGCACAGTCAGCGTTTAATATAAATACATATCTACACATCTGCCTTCCTCAGTGCCACCATAAAACCCTGCTCTCAGCAGAGCGGCCGAGAAATTCTTTTAAACTCATAAACCCCAGCCAACACAGCCTTTTCAACCGCAGGGGCTGGAGCGTTTCTCCCGTTTTCTCCCAGTGTCAAACGTTTCCAGTCTCCAAGGACACCCAAAGCCAACGGAGCCGCGATCTCCCCTTGCCAAGAGGAGCCCACCCAACCTGTTTGGAGCTCCACAGAGAGGGGCCTTGGCCAGCTGTGCCCAGCTGTGGCCTCCACGGTGTTTTGAGTGATGCGTGCCCCAAATTAGGAGGCACCAACAAGGCTTTGCATTCAGCAGAAACTTTTGTGGAGGCAAAGGAGGAGTCAGGTTTTGAGTCTGACTCTTGTCGGAGACCTGGATCCTACATCAGGGATGAAGGATGTGTCTGCCTCTCCTCTCAGTCATCCAGCCCTGGGTGTTTCCTGGCAGAAAAAAACACTCCTTGCATGTGGGCAGGGGTGTAGGATCAACACAGGGATATCACTGGGGTTTGGGGACATCTGCCATGAAGGGTCAGCACCTGGAACATCACTGGGGTTTGGGGACATCTGCCATGAGCAGCCCCTTCATGGCAAGGAGCTGATGCCGCATGAGGAGGGTAATTTGGTTTAATAAAAGACCTTTGGGTGTTCCTGCATGGTCCCAGCTGGGAGCTGGAAATTATTCCAATTAGGTTTTGGATTTGGGGAGGGAGATACATCCAAATATCCATTCACAGCCCTTGGGGTCTTCCCAGTCTGCATCTCACTGGGATGTGGCCTCCTGACCTCTCCACCAGCAGCGGCTGAGAGGGCCCTGCAGCTTTGTGCCACTCAGGCCAGGGATCAGAATTGTGCCAGGCTAGGATTAAAACCTGGCCAAATTCCACGCTGTTTCTCCATTTCAGGTTCCTGAGCTCAGCTCTCCTAAAGATGTCAGGCAGAAGGAAAATCCTGGGCAGCCTCAGGCCTTATCCAAAATGAGTGGGTTTGATTTGTAATTTATATTTAATTTCTTCAGTCCTCTGGCCCTCAGAGGCTGTAGGTGGGAGATTCTCGCTGTTTGTGGTCTTCCCTTGGTTTTTTTTTTTTTCAAGTTATGCTGGTTACGAAGTCCTGGTGCTTTCAGAAGTAAAGCAGTTTCTCCTGTGGCACTGGCATCTAATTAAAGGCAGCAGGAGCTGAAGTCTCTCCTCCGAGAAGTCCAGTTTTGTGGAAGTCATCAAATCCTTTATTGGGATCCTTTCTGGTTTGATTTTAGCCTGCAAACTTGTCAGGCTTTGAGTTGTCTTGGTATCCTTATCATTACTGCAAAGGAGTCCTGGTATGCCGAGGGGATGAGATTGCTGCAGTCATACAAACTTCAGGAATATTTATTTTATACTATAAACATGAAATATTGCTCACTAAGATAAATAATTACATCATAAAAATGAGAACATGGTAGCACATCTTTGGTAGAACACACAGAGAGGAACCGAGGGTTGTGCTGAACCAGAAGCGGGGATTTGGGGTTTAAATGGGGATTTTAATAATGTCTTTTTTTTTTTCCTGGTCACCGTTTGAATGCTCATGGACTTTTAGCATCCCCAGAATGCTGTGGACACCTCCACGAGGCTGAAAGCACCCAGGCAGCTTCTTGCCACGCCCGGGGCCAGTGCAGAAGCAGGAGGCATTCTCTGTGCACCTAGCAAGGAAAGGTAAAGCGGAGCTGGCTGTGAGCTGATGCCAAGATAGCAGCTCAGTATCTAAACAGGTAACACCCAATTACAACAGAACTGTGTTGACTTACACTTTCCCTTATCACAAGAATCAGGTATTCATGTAAATCACAAAAGAGTTTGATGGATGCCAGTTCTCTCCGAGCCCCACACCAAGGAACACGAGCCTAGTTAAACAAAATGTATGTTGCCCTTATCTTTAAGCTGAGACCATTGCTATGAAATAAAAAACTATAAAAGAAAAGTGCCTTATCGTGAGGGTTATAATTCCTTAATGTTCCCCAGGGGCTGTTCCTGTGCTGGAATCAGCCCCTTGGGACCACTTTCTGAACCCCACAGAAGTCGTTTTCTTGCAGACAGATGATCTTTCCTTATCACGTGTCGTCCTGGCAATAAAAAAGTCTCTTTCCTGAGATGCATGTTTAGACTGAGCCAGGAGAAAAAAATCAAAAGGAAAAGAAGGGGCAGCTAAATCAGTCTTAATTCTGATGCTGGCCTGAAAGTAAACAATGAGGTCCAGGGACAATTTTCATTAGAGCCTCCTGGGCCTGGCAGTGTGGCATGGGAAGCACATGTGGCCCGGAGCCTTCAGACAGCCGTGCTGGAGACTTGTTCCAAGCCCGGTCTGGTGGCTGTGGCTAATCAGCCTCTCTTATCACATTTACTGGGAGATGGGTGATGCCAATAAAACCCAGTCAGGCTGAGCACACTTAGAGGAGCCCAAAATCTGTTTTTTAGTGGATGCCTATGGCTGGTGGAAAGCCAGCTGGCCCCTCTGCTCTGCTGCCTGGGAGACCCAGATTTGGGTTATTCCTAAGTTTCGTTTGGCACACTGGAGATCCTGAGCTGTGTGAGGATGGATGGGCAGGATCCTCATGATTTAGTTGGTGTTTAGTTACATTATTGTGTGTCCAGGTGCTGTTTTTGAGATCCAGCCCTTATTAACGTGACAGCTGGAATCTCCAAGGGTGACAATGAAATCAAGCTGGTGCTTTGCACTGAGCTGAGCCCTGACTTTGCCAAACATGGAAAACTGAAATGTGTTACTTGTGACAGTGATGAACTGTGCTCACGCTTCCTTCCTCCAAACTGGAAAGAGATTTTGGTGGGAAAAGATGAGATGAAGTTATCTTGCAGTGATTTTCCCCTGGTGAACTCCCCCTGCCTATAAAAAATTACAAGTGATGGATATCCAGAACCAGGATTGATATAAATGTGTTTAAATCCTTATCTTCCTTTTTTTTATTTTTTTTTCCTTAAGAAATACCTGGGTATCTAAAGCCTTGTCTTCTTCTGCATCTAGTAGTTACACAGAGATTTTACACCACTGTGGGACACAGTCCTGTCTGGGAGACCTTACAGCTTAAAAATTTTATATTCCACTTCCCCGCCTGCCCTGGAGGGAGCTTGGACACCAGGTCCTTGTCCAGCAGCTTTGGAGGTCCTTCCTTGCACCTGTGTGAGTGTGAGAGTGGAAAACACCCCAGGGCCAGGTGCATCCCTCCCTGATCCACATCCAGCAGAGATGGGAGAGCTCTGGTGCTTGTTTTGATGGAGGGGCCGTGGTGGGAGCAGGGAGCAGGGATTCCCTCTTTTCCCAGGATGATTTGAATTCCTGACATGGACGTGGGTCAGTCACAGAATCACAGAACGGTTTGGGTTGGAAGGAACCTTAAAGCTCCTCCAGTTCCATCCCCAGCCATGGGCAGGGACACCTTCCACTGTCCCAGGCTGCTCCAAGCCCTGTCCAGCCTGGCCTTGGACACTGCCAGGGATCCAGGGGCAGCCACAGCTTCTCTGGGAATCTGTGCCAGGTCCTCCCCACCCTCACAGGGAGGAATTTCTTGCTGAGGGCTGGGATTTTAAGAGGCAATCACTTGGTACCTTCACCAGCTGCCTTCTCCTCGTCTTGCTGGTGCGCCCAAGCCCACCCTCATTTCTGAACCCCTAAACCCTCACAAAACCCTTTCATTATGAGGTGCACAACAAACAAAGGCTTTAAAGTGTTTTTTAGAGAACAACAGCAGGAGGCTGTCCCTCAGGTACACCCCAGGAAGCCAAGAGGCCTTTGCAGAGGCTTTGCAGGATTTTTCCCCATTCCTGAGTCCCTCATTTGTGGCGCACATGGCACCATTTGAACTTCCCTCCCATTTCACTCCATCACGAGACCCGAAATCCTGCACCCAGGTGCAGGGACTTGGTGAGCTCAAGACATCAACCCTCGAAAAGGGGAGCAGGGAAGCAGCTGCTGGAGAAGGGAAGTGTGTGAGTGCACAGCCCTTGGCATGGCAGGGGGCTCAGCTCCAGGTGTGCAAACACAACTCATCCCTGGCATCAGCTGGGAACACAGCTGAGCGGGGATTTGCCACCTTTATCTCCTGACCTCTTGCTCCCTGCCCTGAGCGTCCAAACGCTCTGGGTCCAAGTGCATTCCAGCCAGCCTGGATGGGTCCCACGCCACAGGGAGTGAGACTCCTCGAGGGATCCATGCAGAGGGATGCTGCTTCCCAAAAAAACCACGTTTTCACTGAGCCCCACAGAAGAACAGTCCTGTGGATGCATCTGCAACACCCCAGGCTCTTGTACCAGCACATCACCTGTGCTCACACACTGCACACAGAGGACAGGTCAGACCCTGTCTCAAACAGCAGCAGTTAAAATGCCATAAAACTCTAGTCCAACACACCTTGAGAATCCTCCACCATGCTTCTGTGTTGCAGAAGCATCTTTAACTGGCCTGGCTGATGGTCTTCCTCATCATCCCCAGCCAGCAGTGCTCCAAGTGTCATCCGGCAGCCAAAAAAAAAATCCCAGAAGCTCACGGCCCCACCTCGCTCCCTCTCTGCTGTTCACATGTGTCGCTTCTGCTTCGTTTTTCTGGCAAGGGAGGTAAAAATAGCTCGTGCGAAAATTATTTATTTTGTATTAATAGCTCAGAGTCAAAGCCTCAGCAGACACTTGGAATAAACAGGATCACTCAAAATACAGTTGTTTGAAATCAGAGCTTTGTTCTGACCCTGGGGTTTCCAACCAAAGCCAGAAAATTGTATATATAGAATCCCTTATTATTTTTCCCCGCTGTTAATCCCCAGTACAACAAGGCCTTGCTTGTAGCCAAAGGACTTTGACCAGGATGATTAAGGCAACATTTCATGCAGGCGCTTGCACGCGTGGTTGTGGAGGTGGTCGAGATGTGAAATAATCCTCCCTATCTGACTAATAACCCCCTTTGCACTTCCAGTGCAATTTATATTTAAGCACATCCCCTTTCTCCCCAGCCATTCCTCTCCTCTCATTCCTTCTCCAAAAACATTTTACTTTCAAGTGCAGGCGGCTGTGGTTTTGGAAGAAATTTACTGGACTTGTTTTCTTGAGAAAGAAAGAGAAACCCTTGCTTTTGTTTTTTTGTTTCCCTTCCTCTTTCTTTTGTTTTCTTTTACTCCCTGTCCTGCACACTCAGTTTTCCAGTGAGATAAAAGGAAGTAAAAGGGGAAATAAAACAACGAGTGAGTTTGTATTTTTATCTGTCTTCAGAGTGGTTTTCCTCTTTTCCCTTTCCCCCCAAAAACAATGTAAATATTCCCTGCTAAGAATTAGGGCACCTCAGCTATTTAAATTATTGTGCAATATTGAGCACATCCATTAGTGAGCCAGCTCTTTAATTATGGTGGGCCCTTGCTACTGACGGATTAAAGCACAAAAGGGAAGAAGAGTCAGTGCAGACCTGGAGAAGCCTTGGTTCAAACCCACCAGCTCCTTTAGGACTCCAAATCACCCATGTGGCTACTTTTTATCTCATTTCTTTGTGAAACGGGGCTGAGCAGCGCACGGGGGTCACAACACCGCGGTGCAGGCAAAGCAGAGGTAACCACGAGATAAAAGCTATTTCCCCCTTTTGCAAAACTTTATTATTCCACCTGTGATGTGAAGGCTTTCAAGGGGCGAGCACTGGCTTTGCCCAGCACCCTTCCACCCCGCGGCATCCCTGGCGAGCGTGACTCCTGCAGGGCTGCCGGGCCTTCACACTTGCAGGCCTTCACACTTGCTCCGGCTCTCGGAGAGCCTCAGGCAGCGGCTCCCCCGATCCCAGCCGGCTGCCATAATCACACATTGTTCCCCGGCCGTCCCGCGGCACTTGGGAAATGTCAAATGTGGGAGTCCGGCAGCCTTAGGTTCGAGTAAAAAACTCCCAAACATATTTGGAGGGCCGCCAGCACTTTGCAAACCCTCTGCAAACTCAGATAAGGGGCGACCTTGCAGCCTGCGGGGTAGGCCGGGAGTTTATAAACCCTGCGCTTGCTTGGGCTGAGCTTTCCCAATATTGTGACCGTGCCGTCCCCTCCCAGCATCGCCCGGCGTGCGAAAGCAGGGGCTGCTGGCCACCGTGACCTTCGCCAAGGCCCCCAAGGTGCAGGAACCCGCTGGAGATGTGACGTCCAGAGCTGGCAGGGACAGAACTCCCCCGTGGAGGGGAGGCTGAGGCTGCCCGGGGCTGGATCCGACAATCCGAGGGAGCCAACGCAGCGCCCGGTTGGGTTTCAAACACGGTCCCCAAAAAACCTGTTTTGGGGTTTGCAGTCCCTGAAAACATGGCTGGGGAAGGGTGGCAAACGCCGCTTGGCGAGGAGGGGGAGGAAAAGTTGAGTTTGGGGCTTCAGTTTGAACCACAAGGAAATCTAAACATTTTGAAATTCTTCCCCAAATGACAAATAATGTCAAATACTGAGATAGCACCAGGCTGGATTTGAGCCGCGAGGCACCTTCTTATAGTCCTAACTTCTGATAAAAAGGATGGAACAGAGTCAGGAAAACTTTCCTCTCCATCCCCTCATTATTTTTCTTGAAAAAAGAAAAAAAAAACCAACCTCAGTGAAATCAGCAATGTCTCCTGAAATGTTCCAGTTTGGATGGGAGAGCCTTTCCCTGCAGGAAATGTTTCCCTCAGGGTTTTCCTGGCCAGCTCTGCCTGCATGTTCCAGCTGAAGATCCAGCCTGGGCATGACAGCTCTGATCGGGGGGGCAAATCACAGAGATCAGCTCTCAGGGGGCTGATACCTGAACCCCCATTAATTAACAGGGTTAATTAGCTCAGAGGCAGCACAGCAGCTGTGCGAGTGAAGGATGTGTGTCCTTAAGCCAGTGTTATTAATCTTTTTTTCCACTCTTTTCTCATTTGCTTTAAACTCAAGGCTTTCTGCTGAAACCTTTGCGGCTCACTTAACCAATATTTATACATTTTTTGATCCATGAACCCTTACAAATCCTTTCCCCCTCTATCCTCACCACAGACCTGTATGTGGGTGAATTATTTCTCAACTTTCCATACATCACTGGGTGAATTTAGGCTCCTTTGGGGTCTGTTTGCAGTCTGTTTCTTACCTGCAAACACATTTGTTTTCTCTCCAGGTCAAATAAGTCACGTGAAAATGTCAGTGCATGAATTACCTGTGAACTATTTGCCCCACCTGAGACCCCCTGAGCTTCCCAACGCACATCCGGTCACCTGAAACACCAAGAAAGTTTTTTTGGGTAAAGCAGGATAAATGGCCAGGAAAACACCCTGGTGGATTCTTGTTTCCATATCCGTAAGAAAATCAAGAGCTGATTTCCAGGATGTATTCTCAGCTCCCAAACCTAAGCAAATTTTATGATTTTATGGGAAAAAATAATTCTCTCAGCCACCTTTTGGGGTTGCTCAGCAAGGTCCTTAACCTCTCTCAGCTGATGAAAGCTTGTTGTCTGGATCTCAAATTTTAAGGAAAAAAAAAATTGTCATCAATGTCTATATAATATATAATATATAATATATA
>VXBU01002987.1:211478-226156 GCA_013400315.1 Bombycilla garrulus | reverse complement strand
TTCATTATTATTATTATTATTATTATTATTATTATTATTATTATTATTATTATTATTATTATTATTATTATTACTATTATTATTATTACTATTTTCCTTTTTCCTTATTTTTCTTTTTCCACTGTGCCCTGCAGGCAGCTCCAGGTCCCAGCCCTCCCTGGGCAAAGTGCACACTTGGGGATAATAAACCCCAGCCTGTGTGACATGGAAACAACTCTTTATTTTCTTTATTTTCCTTTTCAGAAGGGTGAAGAAAAGACCTGCATCCTCCAGATCGCTCCAGGTGCTCTCATCCGGAGGGGAGGAGATGATGCAGATTAAGGAGTTCAATACCCCCGGAATGGGGGGTTTATTAGGATGGTAAAACTGATCTCCTGGATGGGAATGGAGGGTCTCCAAATGGGAGAAAAGAACATCCCTGGGCAGGCACCTGCTTCTTCTTTTCTCCAAATCAGCCTGCCTTTGTCCCTTTTTTTTTTATTTTAATTTTTTCTCCCCCTTTTTTCCCAGCTCTCTCCATGCCACCGGTGGAGTGTTCAGCAGTTAATATCCTTCTGTCTCCAATTGTGCCTGGAGAGGTGTAACGCTTGATAAGCCCCATTTAACTTGGCTGTACTACATTGTTTAAATAATTCAAATACAGATTGGCCCTTTACAAGGATTTCTGCTCTATTGACCCTGCTGGTCATGAGTTACCAGGAAGTCAGGGAGGGGCTTCTGGAGCTGAAAGCCTGGAAAAAAAACAAAAAAAATCAATTCCACCTCTTTAGTGCCCCAATCACACCCCATTATTCCGGGGTAATTGCAGACCTGCTTTGCTGTTAACTCTTTGGGAACAATAAAGGAAGAGGAGAAGCAAGAAAGGTTTTCTTCTCCAGTGAGGTCCTAATCTGCTTGGAGAGTGTCACATCCTTATCACTGGAGTTTGGATGAATAATTATTTACAGGTAAAAGTGTCAAATTGCTTTGTGGGTTATTTTTTTTCTCCCTCTTCCCTCTCAGTGCCTGGTTTGCTGGAGGTTGTTTGAGCTGCAGAACTCGTAATACTTCTATTTTCCCTGCTTATATTCTTTTTCTCTGTTCATTGAGCCATCAGGAGTAAGGCATGGGATGAGGAATCAGTTCTGATCAGTGCTTGCCTTTCAGGCAGGGACACCACCAGATCCCTTTGCTGCACAGACACATGGAAAATCCTACTCAATAACCCGTGGAAAAGCAGAAGGAGAGGTGGCCGTGTAGGAGTAGGACAAAGCAGCCAAAATATTGGCCTTGAGCATGTGATGTCCCCAGTGCAGATGGTTCAGAAGTGGTTTGCTCTGGTCCCATAGAAAACAGACCCCTGGGAAGCTGTAGTGCATCTTTTGGATGGATTTCATCCAAAAGAAGTCAGTGAGTTTAGGCACAGCTGGATCTGGAGGGGAAAATGTTGAAGGCTCAAGACAGAGGTTGGAGTGTGGTGGTGCTTCAGGAATTAACTGGTTCAATCCCAAAAGATGTGTTTGGTTCTTTGACAGCTAGAAAAAAACCCAAACTTTGCATGCCTAAAAATACCAGCTAATAAAAATGTCCTTTCTCCTTTACTGTCATCAACAGGTGAAACCTGCTCTGACATGAAGGAGGTTGTGATCCTCACACCTTTGCCTTCTGAGATTTCATTAATTAGGCAAAGAACCCCAAAGCAGGTAAAACAGCCCCAAATCCCACCTCAGGCATGGTGCCTTCTGCCTTCCTTCAAAATCCTTGAGCTCATGCTCCTCCTCCTTGACACGAGGCCAACAAGAATGGACGCAGGCCTAAAAACTTTTCAGGACATGACGCACAAAAATCCATCTTTCCTTCCTGGTGGGGGAAAGCTGAAGGTCACTCACCCCATCCCCCAGCCTGCTCTGGCCTGGGGCAAAACCAGAGGCTCACCGTGTGACCCAGCAGGGCTGCTCGGGTGGCACTGGGTGAGGAGATGTCAGCACGGTGGAAAACTTGAGGCGATGGGGAGCTGGCCACGCTTGTGGAGGCTGCAGAGTCCCCACCCCTTTCACAAATGGTCACCTTATCACGGGGCACTGTTTATCCAGGAACAGGGGACAGAGGACAGGGAGGAGCAGCACCAGCCTCCGCTCTGGGTCACCATGCCAGAGGCTGCTCAGAGTCCATTCCTAGGATGGGTGGCATTTTGTCCCAGCTGCTTCTCCTGGGACGTCACTCCAGACCCGCTGTAGGAGCCATCTCCTAATGCCCAAGTGGCATTTGCCAGGCCTACAAGTGTCTCACAGCACTGGAGCATCCCTGCGACCTTCCTGAAGGGCATTTTTGATTGACTTGTTGATCCAAGCCATGGATTTCAGGGTGTGGACAAGGATGAAGTGACATCTCAGGAATACCAATGCAGCAATGTCCATCCGGGCCAGTTTACAACATTTAATTCAGCAGGTGATGAGTTCCAGGGGATGTTACGGAGCAGGAACCTAATTTTGGTGTGCTAAATTGTCCTCAGGAGGTGCCACTGCCACTTCCCTCACCATGGAGGGCATACAGGGCCTCTCTGGTTAATTCAACTGGCTAAACAACTGCTTGCAGGTCATGAGCCTGAAAATCTCCCCCAGCCTCATATCCAAAGGCAGAAACACTTCCCTGCACTTTTCAGAGATTAAAACACCCAGCAGCAAGACAAGAGGGACACAACACATCAGGACCTGGCCTTGCCGGGTTAATGGTCGGGCTCGATAATCTTAGAGATCTTCTCCAACCTTCATGATTCCATGATTCCATAATTCTGGGGTGCTTGGTGTTGCCATGGTCACACCAGGTTCCAGCTCAGGACATTCTATGGCTCTGTGAAGTAGGGGTGAATCCTACCTGCTCCAAGCAGCAGCAGAGACATTTGCCCGTGGTGTTTTGTGTCCCCAGGGTGTGTCTGTGCTGTTGAGAGCAGAGAGAATCCTGTCACAGGTGTGTACAGCTGCACAGGAAGCACAGCTCAGGTGAGCTGCAGAGCCACCGCACTGTGAGCACAGGCAGCCCCTGAAATGTGACACACAGTGAAGAAAAAGTCTGCGGCAGTGTTTCAGGGACAATATTTGGGGCTTTCACGGCATTTAGGGTGGTCAGGTGCTTGGCTCCCACTGGAAAAGGATGTCTTCACGTGCAGGAACAGGTACCAAAACAAATTCCATGAGAATTCAGGAAAACCCTGGATGCAGAGTGAGGGGACGGTATCTTAACTGGAGTAACCTACCCCTATCTCTGGTTGCTCCGAAGAGGCTCCTGGGACCCTGATTTCAGACAAAGCAGAGCCATGCTCACCTCCTCCCCCTGCCTGAGCTGCGAAGGGTTAAAGGGTGGGGGAGCCGTTTGATTAATAGATGTCGTGTGAACGAGCACATTTGCCTGTGACTGCATTCCTGGGGCTTTCTGCGGGGCGATAAGCCGCGACCAAAGTCCTCCGGCTCTGGGCAAGGAGAGCAAACAGGGCCCCAATGGAGCAGTTATTAATTCCAGCCTTGCATCTCCCAGGGCTGTCTCTCAGCAACGGGGCTCCCGGGAAGCCTTTCACACACCAATCGATAGAGCTCACCTCTCCCCTTGCCCTTTCCATCCACATCCCCCTCCTTTTGCCCTTTCCATCCTCATCCCCCCTCATTTTTCGTCTCCTTCCATGCCAGGATCTCCAGCTCTGGGACCTTTTCCCATGGGCAGCACGGGAAGGGGAGGATGATATTCCCATTAGAGTGATGGAAAACCCAAAGTGGTGCTGTGGTTGTCCCATCCCGTTTTTTTTGGCAGTGGGGATGGAACTTTTGGGACCAAAAAAGGGGAATTCAGCAGTAGTATTTCCCAAGAGCGTGTAAACCCTTCTGCTCCCATGGAAAGACATGCTCTGAGAGTCATTGCTTTTCTTCAAAAGACATTTATAAAATGAACACACCTGATTCAGTATTTCTTTGGGTGAAAAATTTCCTTTTTCCTCAGCTGCAAATTGATTCAAGCCACAAGTGGTCATTACAAGTCCAAACTTTGGCATAAAGACACGGATTGAAAACAAAACTCCTTTCCCTTCCCTAAGAAGCAAAACAAACTAAATCAGCCTGGACCTTTCAATTTGTTGTTCAGATAGAACATTGGCATCCTTGCACACCTGCTGTCACAAGGATGTGTTTTTAGTGGCAGTGATGGGTACATGGAGGATTTCTCTGTGCCACAATTTGGGGGCAAAAAGTAGATTTCTGATTGCTGACATCTGTCCTAACCCCACAGCTTCTCTCAGGAAGGGGCAATGATCAAACCAAGAGGTGTCTCCTTCAGGAAAATCAGCTTCTTGAGATGGGCCAAGACATTTGGTAATGGTTTTGGGAAGATTAGACTCCAGGCCATTTTATAATTTACAGTTTTCCAGTCTCAGAGCAGGAGGTAGGACCCAGGTGAATGGTTTTAAACTAAGGGAGGGTTGGTTTAGGTTACATATAAGGAAGAATTATTTTATTATGAGGTTGGTGAGGCCCTGGCACAGGGTGCCCAGAGAAGCTGTGGCTGCCCCTGGATCCCTGGAAGTGCCCCAGGTTGGATGGGACTTGGAGCAGCCTGGGATAAGGGAAGGTGTCCCTGCTCATGGAATGGGATGAGCCTTAAGTTTCCTTCCAACCCAAACCATTCCATGATTCCGCAATCCTATGAATGTGTTCGGTGCTATGTAAAAACAAAATGTTTTCAAAGCATGCCAAGCTGATCACTTCCAAAAAATTCAGCTTTTTAAGCCATGGATATGTTTTAAATATCCAATTCCAGATTTCATTGGCATTACAGAGGATCACAACAGCTCTGTATCCACACCTAAGCAGGCAGAGGTCATGCAAAGGCACCACCTGCGAGTGACAGCACCTTTGCTCTGAAGAAAACTGATTCACGTCTCTGAATAATTTTTAAATCCTTGAGGAGAGAATTTGGGATCACACCAGAGTTTGATCCAAACCAAAGCTGTCCTCCTTTCCCATATCTCCTTCAGAGGATGTGGTGGTGCACGGGGTGCCAGGACCACCGACCTACAAAAGGTTTGGAGAAGGGAGACAAGACAATTTAACATTTGATTATAAGCAACAAGCCACAGGCCTTGTGCCTAACCCTGGACTGTCACCGAGAAACAGTAAAATGAGATGTCTAAAGAGTCAAAACTGATCCTGTAGTGAGAAATGGAGAATTAAATGCCTGTAAATGTCTTCAAAGCTCTTGGGTGAGAAACGTGATAATTTTGAGCAGATATTCCATTTAGCTCTGATAATTTTTTACAGGATTTACTGCAATGAGTACGTTTCCATATAAAAGAGTAACAACCATAACAACAACAACAACTAAACAAATGGGTTTTCCCTATTAAAAAAAGAAATCAAAAAAAAAAAAGTAGTTCTGTCCAAGAATTCCCAGCAGACTCAAGTAAGCCTTATATCTGGGGTAGCAGATATGGAAAAGGCATACTGAGGTCATCTAATCCAAGGGCCGGAAACCTTTCAAGGGTTCAGTGCCAGACTGTATTTTTCTTCCCTGGCAGAAACTCAGCAGTCTCTGTCTCTCCTGGAAAAGGGTGAGGATCCCATAAGGGTGGGATCCTGCCTCTCCAGATCTAAACTGTCTGCAGCAGCCCAGCTGCCCTCTCCAGGTTTATCCTCATAGCTCCTCTCCCAACACATCCCAGAATCGTGGAATATCCTGAGCTGGAAGAGACCCACAGGGATCACTGAGTCCTGACTGAGTTCCACTCAATCTCCAGGGGTTGGACAGAAGAGTGTGAGTCACCTGGGCTCCCTTTGATTCTGGCCCCATGGGGGCATCTTGGCTGCTCTGGTGCATCTTCAGTGAGAAAAATCATCTTAAACAACAAATTTAGGTTTTTGGAACTTTCAGTTGGATCCCATCCCAATATTTCAGGATGAGAAACCCAGGAAGGGAAGCACTGTGCATTTTTCTGAGTTAAAGGATCTCCCCAGAGGTTTTGTAGTGTGGGAGGAAAAGGGTTTTTCATGAAGGCCCCAATATCCCCACAGCCACATCGATTAGGAAATCCCATCGGCATCAAAAGGTCTTTGAGGGTCTGGTCTGGAGACTCTTGTGGTTTTTACTATTCCTACGAAAGCATTTCCAAAATGGGAAGGTGGGACTTGATGATCTTGGAGGTATTTCCCAAACCTTACTGATTCTGTGATTCCATGAAAAAAGACAACCAAGGGACATCTGCAGGAATTTGAGACCAGACCCAAGTTGTTCTCTTCCCTGAAATCCCAAATCTACCCCACTCATCCCTTTTCCCTGAATTTCCAAAGCCTGTTCCCCAGTCCCCAACCACTTCTCCAGCTAATACAGCACAGCCTCCACCTTCCAGCCAGATCAAAGAATCAGCGAGGTCAGGGGAGGGAAATGAGATTGTATAAACTGGATATTTAATCCCCGAGCAGCTTTCACCACCCTCCTCTCGTGGGCTGCACTTCCACACTGCAGAGCCCTTCCTCTTGAAGGAGTCTTGAGTCAAAGGGATTATGGATTCTTCTGGAAGGGAGTGGCTTTTCCAGGGATTCCTTCTTTCCTGAAGAGGTGATGCATTTCATTGTATGGAATGGTGTTCCCTCCTTGGAAAATTCAATCTGTAGTCAGTGAAGGTTTCCCAGGGGAACGGAGGTGTTCATTGGTGTTCCAGGGCAGATCATGAATTTCTCCCTGGAGTTTCCAAACAAAGCCAGGCCTCTTCTCCTGATCTGTCCCAGAGATGATCAATCCCTCATCCATGCCCATGTCTGCCTCAGGCAATTCCTTCAGGGAATGGGCGTTTCCAGCAGGATGATACTGAGTTTTGATAAAGTGGGGTTAAACCTCTGGAATATTGATTGCCTCAAGGCTGGTTTGGAGCAACCTGGTCTAGTGGAAATTCTCTGTCCATATCAGGGGGTTGCAATGTTGCAATGATTTTTAAGATTTAAGATTTTTAAGGTCTCTTCCAACCCAAACTTTTCCATGATTCTATGATCCAGAGATCTCTACAAACCAATGCAACCCAGGGCACAAACTGTACCCCAGAATGATGAGCACGGGGGGTTGAGCCTTCATCCCTCCCTTTTTCCAAACAGAGAGGACTTTCTCTCCTTCCTGGTCCACCTCAGCACTAAACCCAGGCGTTAGGACAAGAAATTGCACTCCAGCCCTTTAGCTGGTGTTAGAAACCAGGTCCGGACTGCATCTCCTTCCACACTCACTAGAGGTTCATCGGGATTCTCATGGGGTCTTTTTGGTCAGCATCAGTTTATCGAAACAAGAAAGATTAGGATGGAGATGTAAGAGTCAGAGCTGCTTATGTGACAGGGTCTCCTCCAGTGTCTTCCACCTTCAGCAGCTCTCCCTGGGCATCTTGGCTTCTTCACAAACAAAAATGATGGGCTTCCCTCCTCCTTTTTTGCACTCTTCAACATTTTGGGGTTTGCTTCTATCTTTGGATAATGAGGAAATGGTCCCCAGGTTGACCAGATGGGTAAGAAAGTCCACTAGTTTGGGAAAAAGAGAAAGGTCTCACTCAGAAGTTTTTCAGAACATATAAGAAAGCACTCTCGAAAAAATACTTTATTGTTATTTTTTGTTTGTTAGTCTTTACTTCTGATGAAGCAGAAGGGCAATCTTTGGAGCTTTTCAGCCAGATTTCCTTCTCCATCAGTGGAGTTTCGTGCTTTCTACCCCTGTAATGTGCAATGTCCTCACAGATCTGCTCCACCTCAGAGGATTTGGGTAAAAGCATCACCCATTTCCCAACACAAAACCATTTTTCTGCTTTTACACTGAGTTTTCAGCCAGGACCGATCTTGCATCCACTGCCTTGTGACAGGCTCTGAGGTCTTCATATTCCCACTGAGGTGTGAGCAAGCACAGAAAGAGCCAGGGCTGGTTCCTGAGCGTGTGCTGGGTCCCAGATTGTCCCTGCGACACGAGGCCTTTCCAGCATCCTCACTCCAGCCTTGCTCCAGGACCTGCCTTCCCAACGGCTGCAGCGTCGGCACTAAAAAAAGCCCTCTGCTCTGCGAGCCAGGCCAGCACGTCCGCTGGAAAAATGACATAACCCTGTCACGTAATCTGGAGTTCCTCCTCTGGGGCAGCCTCGCGCCGGGGCCGCGTGAGAGGAGATCAAAGGGCAGCACAGGAAAGCGAGAGCGGAGCCCACAGAGGGAAAAACACCCTCACCCGCCAGGCAGGGCACTATCGCGGCCCTCGGCGGGCTCCGGGAGTTCCCGTGCTCGGGAGGGATGGAGACAGACATCCTCTGGCCCCTGGCACCGGCTGGGCAGGGTGTCCTCCTTCGTGCCTCTCCCACTTTATCTCTCGGTCTGGTGTGGGGCAGCAGCTGGAGACAAGATTCCGTTCTTCTTGTGCCTTCTCGAGTCCTGTGGAAGGGATGTTCTGGACCCAAAAGAATTAGGGAGACTGCAGTGCCACCAGCATCCCCTCCCTTGCATTCTCCAGCTGATTTCCCACTCTCCCTGACTCCAGAACACCCGGGGGAAACACAGGAGATGGATGAGGCAGTGGGAGGGAGGTGAAACAGCGAGGAAAAGCTGTGGAAAGCGGTGGGTCCCATGCCAGGAGGGATCACACACAGCCTGGCACGGTCCTGCGGGCCGGACCTTTTCCATCCATCATCCTCCTCCCCATCCCTTCAGCCACGGGGAATTTGCCACCGGCTGCACCCCCGGCCACCTCCTGCCACCCCAGGCGCCCGTGCCCAGCGGTGCCCACGCCAGGGGATCTGCCTTGCCCGGGGTTTGTGGTTCCTGACCCCTGACTTGCCCGTTGCCACTGGAATTCCCTATCGCTCCACTGACTCAGCTGACAGAAAGGGAGACAATGGCATTTTACATCAGCCCAGGCTATCAGGAGCCTGCCTTATCTGAGCTGTGTTTTTCTATTAGTCTAACACTCCATTGTGCATCCCTTTATCAGCTGCAATGTTGATGTAATGCTGGCTTGGAAGTGGTTTCTGCATCCTAGCACTAAGACAGCTCACTTTTATTTCGGGGGGGAAGGGGAGGGTGCGAGAGGAGGGTTTATCGGGATTCTCAGGAGATAGGAGCCCTTCTCCTGCACGGAGCAGGGAGGGAGGGCTGGCTGGGTGGTGAAGGGGGGCTACCAGCCCAAACTCAGCAGACTTTTTCTTTTTCTTTTTTTATTTTTTTTTTATTTTTCCTCCAGCCAGCAATTTCATGAGCATAATTCCTGCTCCTCCCATCCAGACAATGTTTTTAATCAGGGTGTTCGCTCATCAGGATAAATGTCCTCCCTGGGTCCTTCTGCAAGTTCCCTGCTGCTGGTGGCAGCTTGAGCCCTGTCACGTTCTGTAGATTGGGCCATCCCTAACAGCATTTTCCTGGCCAGGTTTTCACTGGCTGGTACACTCAGGGTCCTTTCCCCCCCTCCAGATTTTTACATCTCAGAGCATCTATTTTGAGCATCCCTCCAGCAACTGAGCATCCTTAAAATATCTTAAAAAAAATCTGGGGTTAACAAATGAATCCTCATGCATGAAGTCATAACATAACGGTGTGGCCTCCTCCACTTTGCTTCCTGATGATCCTTGTGGGTCCCTTCCAGCTCAGGATATTTTAAGTTTCAACCCTCAGGACCCGCCTCCATGACAGCAGCAGGCTCGGAGTCACTTCAGCTGTTGCGCAGGAGGAGAGGAGCACATTGCAGTTCTGTTACTGTGAGGTTTATGGCCAGGTGGGATCAAACGTGTCAGATTTGGCTCAGCCAGCAGTGGGAAGAGCAGCAATGAGGTTGTCAAGGCAGTGCACAGAACATCAGAACCACATCTGAGCATCATCCATGATCATGGCCTGTTTTCACTCAGCTCCCCTAGCCATTCTTTGGCCAAAGTCAGCAGCAACAAATACTGGCCAAAATCAGTATTTTCAACCCCACCGTGACTCCCTCTTGGAGCAGTCTCTGGTGTGAGGGGTGTGGACCTCATCAGGTATTCTCTGCTCCTTCCTCGGTGGGATTTTGTCCTTTCCTTCTGGCTCCGAGTGTGAAGGTAGGACCAGAAGAGGTTTTTAGGTTTCCTTTTCTTTTAATGAAGTTATTAATTTCCTGTTCTGCTTCACTCAAGCCCAGTGGCCTGGTAAAGATGCCGCTGCCAAGACACCCCCTCATAAAGTTCACAGAGACACTTGTAGAAGTTGTACATGAATTAGAATCGCAGAATCACAGAATGGTTTGGGTGGGAAGAGACCTTAAAAATCATCTTGTTCCAACCCCCTGCCATGGACAGGGACACCTTCCACCATCCCAGGTTGCTCCAAGCCCATCCAACCTGTCCTTGAGCCCTTCCGGGTACGGGACAGCCACAATCTCTCTGGGAAACCTGTGCCAGGGCTTCACCACCCTTTAAGTAAAGAAATTATTCCAAACTTCTTATCTAAACCTGTCCTCTGCCAGATAAAACCCATTCGCCCTTGGCCCATCGCTACCTACCTATAGAAAAAGTCCCTCTTTCTCCTTTTTATAAACCCTTTAGAGGTCTCTCTAGAACCTCCTCTTTGCCACTGTACCATTCATAACGACCCAGTTTGACTCCTACTTTGCTGTTTCACTGGTGCCCAGCTCACAGCGTGATCAAGCAGAGGGTAACATTGATTTTGGACTTTGGGTTCAGCTGCTGGGTAGCTCACTGTGGGTGAGGGGCTGTATTTTGTGGCTCTAGACAGGTGCAAATCCATCACTCCAATGGCGTGGTAGCTCTGCTCAGCTCAGCAGGTTTGTTTGATGTGGAAGAACAAACAATCACGTCTTGCTGTAGGCCCCTGAACTCCTGTTTAACAGGAACAGTCAGACTTCAGGCTTTCCTGGAGTCCATTGCATCTCTTCAAAATCTATCCTTGAGACCAGAGGAATTTACAGTGAACTGCAGATAACAGCCCTAGGAAAATTCTGTGCACAATTGTGAGCTTCATTCTCTCTGCCTTCGTTCACACGCTGCTCTCCTCAGAGGAGAGTGTGGACGGCACCTGGGTGCTGCCCAGGACAGCGCTGGAGTCACATTTCTGGTGACTTCTGGTGATTTAAAAGCCCCGTGAATGTGGCACTTGGGGACATGGGTTAGTGGTGGCCCTGGCAGTGCTGGGGGAACAATTGGACTTTTCATCCATCCCAAACAAGTTTCTGCCTGGGGCTTTGGCGTTTGCCTACCCTGGTGTTTTGGATCTGTGTTTGCATACCCTGGGTGACTGTTTGCATGTTGAGCCCTGGAGATGAGAGAAGGCTACAACATGTTTTACTTGCAACAGAGAAACCAAACCAGGCCTTTATGAGAAGACCTTCAGAGCTAATTTCACTTCTTGCTCCTTCATTTACTGCTCCTTCTCTGCACCCATCAGATCAGTGAGAACCCCACACGGTGGGGACTCAACAGATTTCAAGTGGAGGGCTTGGGTGGCAGTTCTGAGGTGCTATTGAGGGGACAGCAAGAGTAGAAACACAAACTGTGGTGGGCAGAGTTGTGGCAAATGGTCACTGCCCATCCCCAGCCACATTTCTGGGACTGCTGCATCCTCAGACCTCACGTAAATGTGTGCAAGGGCTCATGTAACGGGGTAAACAAGTCCTGGAGGGGCTGAGCTTGCAGAGGTCCTACCTGGACCAGCCATCCCATGCACTGGAGCTGTTTTGCTCTTGCCTTTTCCTCTTCAGCCTCCCCTGCCCGAGGTGGGCCGGCTGCTGTCTCTGCACAGCGAGCGGCCGTGGTTTCGTCTCAGTCATCATTTCTATTGTTATCTGCCCATTATCTGATCCTCTCCCAGGCCGGGCCAGGAAACATCCTTCTGTCTCTGTCTTCAGCGGCGCTCCGTCCTCTTCCTCCTTGGAGAAGACAAAAGCAAAACAAGCTCATAATGAATCAGACGTTTCCCTTCTCGCTTCTCCCCTTATTTCCCCCTGTCATTTTTCACACGGGCCGATTTCTGCCTTTTCCCTCCTGTTTGTTTGGGACGTGGCCTGCGCTCGGCGCCCCGGGGAGTCTGGCCGGCTCCTCTCGGAGTCAGCGGGAGTTCAGCGGTGGGTAAGGCTGATAGGGCTCCTCTGGCCCCCACTGCGTCCTCCAACGTCTGCGAGAGGCTTGGCCTCCCGACACCGGGGCACGGGATCAACTGCAGGCCAGGCTGGAGGTTCATGAGGGTTCAGGAAAGCAACTGGGCAGTTGGGTGGAGGAAGAATATTCTATCGAGGGCGATTAAACACGAGATCGGCTTATCCAGCTCAGGATGTCACGCGGCAGAAGCGGCTGGAAGAGGGTGCTGGGGAAGCGTTGCTCTGTCCTTGCCCGCATTTTGTGTTTCTCCACAGCACTCCTGGAGGAGAGGTGGGACACTCACCTCTGTGAGCTCCAAGGGTTCTGCTTCATCTCTGGAACAAGATGGGGCAAAGCTCTGCCCGTGAAGCCCAGCACTCACTCCTTAACCTCGGGTGACGTTTCACATTTGCTGTTCCAAACCAACACTGCGGCCCACATCCAACATTCAGCGGGATTCTGCTTCTAAGCCAGGTGGTCCTGGTCCTCCCTGGACCTGGTCAGGGTGGGAGTGTTGAGGATCTGTAAAGAAAGCTGCCCTGAAACCCCCACACCAGTCCCCATCAGAGCAACCCCTCCCTGTGCCTCCCCTCTCCACCCAACAGCGCTGCACTTTGGCTCTTCGGTTAATTAGCCGGCTTTTCTTGGCAGCCTGATTTCAGAGATCCCTGCAGTCCAGGGCCAGCGCTGCTGTGTCCTCCAGGTAGGAGCCAGCTCTTTGGAAGCTCAGCAGCTTTTTGGGGAGCTCATCTGCAGGTTGGCCGAGGGCAAAGGCGAGCGGCAGAGTTTGATGTCACTTCTGTCAGCGATGTGGGTCAGTGCCAGCGGGTGCCCCTGGACCCGACTCCATGACTGCGGCAAAGACAAAGACCTGCAGGGAGTGATCCCAGCTCTGAAAGTTTCCCACTCTTTTCAGAAAATGATGGTGGAAAACAAGACACACCCACACGCCCCAGATAGACGAGCTCCCCCAAATACAGATTCTGCAGTGATTTTTTATTATGAGTTTTCACTGTAAATAGAAAGGAACAAATAATAGAATAATTAAAGTTGGGAAAGAAATTCAAGCTTTCACCCATCACCACTATGCCCCCTGAATCATGTCATGAAGAGCCACGTCCGCTTGTTTTGGNTTATGAATATTTCATATTTCCTTTATAAAAGACCCTGCCTCTTTTCCTGTCATTTCTAACCAGGCCACATGGCTGAAAATGGAAGGATACTGTCTCAGTGGATGCTGGGGTAGTTAGTTTGTGGTCAGATGCTGAGAAAGCCACATTGCTGCTTTAGATAAATCCTGAAAAAGGAGAGAGGGCGTGGAAAAAGGGCTGCAGACATTACCTGGAGAGAGAAGAGGAAACCTTGGCATGGCAGGCTCAGAAAGCTTGGTCTGGTTGGCTGATCAGAAAAGGAGATGGAGAAGTGACTGGAGAAGAACTTCTTGGGGAGAAAAATGACTGATGAAAGAAAATGTCTCCAATCTAGCCAAAAATGGCCTTCCTTGGCTGCAAAGCAGAGCCCAACCACCCAGGCTTGTGGTTGCTGCAATGGGAAATGAATCGCTTGGTTTACCCAGACTCCTCGTCCTTGGATGTCTTTAAACTGGGAGCAGATGCGTTCCTGGGAGCAATGTTTCAGTCGGGTGAAGGTGCTGAGTTACGGGCAGGAGCTGCACCTGGATATCACACTCACAGCGGTGGAATGAGAAGGGTTGAGCTCTGCAGGATGGAGATTGCAGCTGGGTTTGCTCCAGCAGTTCTGGAAGGACTGCAAAGGAGATCTGGCAACCCCGTGCTTACCGGTTTATGAGAGTTAGGAGATTTATTCCTGGTTTGAAGACACTGCCCTTACTCCTGTCTCAGAGCTCCTGACTGGGGTAAGGCGATGGCTCAGCAAATCAAGGTGGTGGGGAAACCAGAGTGAGAATCACAAAATCAGCAGGGTTGGAAGAGACTCTGAATCACGTCCAATTAGAATTTCCACTGGGAAATCCTGGAGTAGTCCAGGAAATGTTTCTGCTTATGAAGACAGGCTGGGAGAGCTGAAGGTGTCCTGCCTGGAAAAAAAGGCTCCAGGGAGAGACCTCTGAGCCTCTTCCAGTGCCTAAAGGGGCTCCAGGAGAGCTGGAGAGGGACTGGGGACAAGGGATGGAGGGACAGGACAAGAGGAAATGGTTTCCCAGTGCCAGAGGGCAGGGATAGAGGGGATTTTGGAATCCTTCCCTGAGAGGGTGGTGACGCCCTGGCACAGGTGCCCAGAGAAGCTGTGGCTGCCCCTGGATCCCTGGAANAGGGATGGTGACTCCAGCACTTCCCTGGGCAGCCTGTTCCAATGCTTAACCTCTCTTTCAGCGAGGAAATTTTTCCTGATAACCAACCTGAACATCTCCTGGCATAGTCTGAGGCCGTTTTCCCTTGTCCTATCTGTTGTTCTCTGGGAGAAGAGGCCAAATCTCAGAATGTAGAAAGGAAAGACAAAAAAAATCTTTATTTAAAAGATGTTTATTTAGTTAATTTATTTAATTAATAGAATTGATTTCGTAAATTATTATATAATAAAATAAATATAATAAGTTAAATAGAATATATTAAATATATAT
>VXBU01002987.1:139166-210624 GCA_013400315.1 Bombycilla garrulus | reverse complement strand
GGAATCCTTCCCTGAGAGGGTGGTGAGGCCCTGGCACAGGGTGCCCAGAGAAGCTGTGGCTGCCCCTGGATCCCTGGAAGTGTCCAAGGCCAGGTTGGATGGGGCTTGGGAAAACCTGGAATTTTGGAAGGTGTCCCTACCCATGGCATGGGGTGGAACTAAGTGACATGTAAGGATCTTTCCAACCCAAATAATTCTCTCACTCTATGGTTTTCTGCACTTTTCTGCTGGTGATTTTTTACACTCTTTAGCCTTTTGGGTGTGCAGGCCATAAGCAAACAGGGAGGCTGTTGGATTTAGTACTTCATCCCTTCAAAATAGAATTGTCCTTTAATACTTATCCTGTTCTACTCTCTCTTGGTTGTTTGTTTTCCTTTTTGAAGCCATGTTTCACTCCCGGCTGCTTCATTATCCATGTTTGGTTTTCTCTCTGGGCAGGATATACAGGAGAGAATTTCAGCAAAGATGTTGCTTGAAAAATGCTTTTCCTGAGCTCTGCCTGCCATTCTGAGCAGGAATCTCTGTTGGGGACAGCCACCAGCAGCTAAAAAGGATCTAAAACCCCCATTTAGACCACAGGCTGCAAGATGTGAGCATCAAGAGGGCAACTTCGGTGAATTCTGAGCAAATCTTCAGCAGTAGAGGAATAGAAAGTGAACAGCACTGAAGGATATTGTGACAGGTGGGGGACCTTGAAAACCTCAGTCAGTCCAAACACTGGATCAAGCCTCTATAATCTTTCCTCCTTGTGCAGCCTGTCCTTGTCTCCACATGTGATGGAGACACTGTTCTTCCTCTCTCCTGTCTCCCTAGATGGGGAAATGAGGCACATATCACACTTGGGCCATGCCTTATCTAGGACTGGACACTCCTTGTCCTTCAGCTGCTCCTCACTGTCTGTGTTTTCCACTCTCCTCATCCTTGTTGCCGTTTCCTGCATTTCCCCTACTTCCTCCTGTAACTCCGTGTGGTGCCCGAGCTGGTCCCTGTGCTGGACCTCCTCAATCCCAGGTTTTGGACCAGTTCATGCATCTCAGTCTGGAATGAAAGCCCTTTCCTCCAGCTGATTGATGCTCAGCCTCTCATCTGTGATGCAGATTCCCTCTGCTCCTGCTCTGCTGCCCTGCAGTTGGTCACCGTCAATCCCACCCCACTGCATGCAGGATCTCTTTCCTAAATCCACCTTTTCCCCACAAAATTTTGTTCATGATTACCCTGTACTCTCACAAACATTCCGCTTCCAGGAGGTTTTATACCGACATGGGAATGCTGTGTTCTCTTCCTGCCAAATTTCCCACACTCCCACAGAACTGTGGTGACCCAAACCTTTTGGGGATCAGACCAGTCCTGTCCACATGAGGTGGAGGTGGGCTCCCAGCCTTCTGGGACATCAGGAATTTTGTGCCCTGTGTACAGCAGGGAGGGGCTGCAGCCTCTTGCACAGCCCTTATACCTTTCACTGCATGGCAGGAGAGGGAAAAAAACCCTTTCCATTCATTCTGAGCAGGTTTTCCAGCCTCTCCCGTCTTGACCCTGATTGCTTATCAGCTGGGCTATGTTTATCCTAAATCTTTCTTTTCTCCTTTCCGTGTCTCCCCCTCCACCTCTCCCTTTCCTGCTTTTTCTCCCGCTGTTTCTCTCTCCCAGCAGCCCACATGCACACCCCCTTCCCAAGGCCAGGGCTGAGCCTGCAGAGGAGTGAAGCTTCAGACTAAACTTTAATTTGCACGCTCCCTCTCTCAAGGGCACCCGGAATTTTTTTCGGCTGTTGTTCACCGCAGAACTGGAAGGTTCTGGTTTGTGCCACTGTCGATCGAGACAGCACCAGCGTAATTACAGCGTGTTCCCTCCCTGTGGAATTCAGGAGAGACCAGCTCCTTTTATAGCCTGGCCAGAGCCCCTCCGAGGGGCTGCTCCTGTGCCTCTCTTACACTCTCTGTCCCCGGGACTGGCTGAAAGTGCTGCAGCGTTGACCTCAAGCCCTGCAGGTCCTTTAAGCGGTTCCTAGAAAACCCTCCTGGCACTTTGCCCATGGGGTACGGTCACAGCTCTGCTCTGAGAGGGCTGTGCTGCTGCTGGCCTGCGTCTCTGCCTGGTCTCAGAGACCAGGGCATTAAAAAATTTACTTTATGGCTTAGAGACATGGTTTAGTGCTGAGCTTGGCAGTGCTGGGTTCGTGGTTGGATTCAATCTTTGAGGATTTTTCCAACACGAATGGTTCTGTGGTTCTCTGTACTGTGAATTGCCCAGCTGTGCACATCTCCAGGAGCTCTACTCCCCCTTCCTAGAGAATCCAGGAGCCCTTGTCCTCGGCGGAGGATTTGCCCATGCCAGATGTGAGGATGCAGATCAGGAGCCGCCCTCCCTGCAGTGATCTCCTGCCAGAGCAGTGGTGCTGCTGGGGAAGAGGCGAGGGGTGGGGTGAGAGGAGAAATCCTTCATTTTGGTGTCTGCGAGGTGCTTGTGCTGTGGGAAATCTGGGCCTTTTTGGTATCCTGGCAGTGGACAGCAATGTCTGGTCAGGAGGATTAAACAGGGAGAAGGGAGGACATCACTTCATGCTGCTCTCCAGCCTTTTGAACCCAGCTTTCAGCCTGAATCACATGGAAATATCAAAGCACAAATGAGCATCACCTTCTCTCCATGGACCCGTGATTTTTTCCATTCTGTTTGTGCCTCTGGGAGCCCTCTGGTTGTCCCTATCCATCCCAGCCTGCTGCTGCTTCTCCACGTTCCCAACCACCGGACAATAAAGCCAAGTGAATGTGATTCCTTCCCAACGGATATTTCACAAGGGGGATTGGGCTTTCTGTAAAGTCCTTCCTGCTCCTCCTGTAAGGACACAGCATTTCTGTGAAGTCATTCGGGAGTGTTTCTCTTGGATGGCAAAAGCAGGATGTTGCAAAATCCTTGAAGACTCTGGGAGCCTGGATGGAAATTGAAGAGTCTTGTTCTCCTGAATTACTCGGATGTTTAGGCCCATGAAGTGGGGACAGAGTATCTTAGGGCTGTCCAGAGCGTGCGCTGTTTCCCGAGTGAGACAGATTTAGTTATCCACTGGGTAGAGTGCTGGTCTGGGAAGTGAGGTGGGATTTAAACCCTCCTCCTTGAGCGTCTCACCATGCTTCTCCCCAGCTGTGAGACAGAGGCAGCGCAAGAGAGCTCCGTGCTATCACAAATAACAAGTGGGTTTCTAATCTTGGGGATGAGATGATCTTTTCCGTCACAGGACACAGAGCCACTAATAAATAAAACAGTGCCAAACCCAGGCACTGGAACTTGATTGTCTCTGTCGTTGACACAGTGCTTGGCACAGTTTTGGCCCCAGCCAGCTACTGCCACCCTAAATCTGCACAGGGCAGAGCACAGGGGTGCTGCTTCACCCAGACAAAATCCTGGTGGGACATCCAGCCTTTTGGGGTGCCCTGTGTGAACCCCCTGTGGGTGCAAGGAGCGCGTGGCCAGGCACAGCTGAGCCTGTTGATGCATCACTCCTCTTGTGCTGCTTCTTAGACCCTTTACATAAACACTTGCAAGTGGCCAGGGTTGGGAAAGAGCCCACGAGCAGATAGGGCTCTGCTCTGACTCGGTGCGGCTGCTCAGATGTTTCTGCCCTGCTTTTCATGCAGATGAGCTTAGACCATGGCAGAGGTCAAACCAGCACAGGATATCTTTAAAAAACCCAGAGCTGAACCAGATAGCTCTCCTCAAAAGCCTTCTTTGCCAATTGCTTTTTTCCATTCCTGCCATACTCAGGTCGTGCCAGAGTTTCTGCTTGCAGCACGTGGAAAGTGCAGCAGTTGCACGTCAAAAAAACGCGAGGAATAAAGAGCTGCAGGAGAAAAGGGCAGATTGCACGGGGCAGTTCTTGTTTATCTTGCACTGGGGCTTGCAAGGTTGCAGAGATCCTCAGGCTGAGCTTGGATTGGGAGGAGATGTCCATTAGCTCCCTCTCCTTGATTTTCCACGTAAAGCTTTCCCCCCACTTTGCCACCCCGGTCCCCCCAGCCCTGCCCCTGCCCCCCGTCCCATTAGGACCCAGCGGGCTGTCGGAAGCGTAATGGAAGAGAGAGCTTTCATCCATCACAGACCTTGAAGAGTTCAGCGAGGCAGAGCCATCACAGAGGAGAAACATTCCTCCGCGAATCCCCTCCTGTCTCTCGGGTGGGAAGGGGGAGGAGGAGGGAGAGATAAGGCCAAACTAATTTGTCTTTTTTAATTGGCCCAGAATACTTGAACGAAAGCTGGTTTGTTATCCTTGGCTTTGCTCTGGCAGGCATCCAGGATGTAGGGCAGGGCCGGAGGCTTCTGAAGAGTTAACCTCTTCTAAATATCCTATTAGGATCCTCTCCATTTATTGCGAGGACGATGTAAGCAGAGTCAGAGTGGGAGGGCCTCTTCGGGTTTCTTTTTTCCCTTTTTCTGGTGGAAACTCAGCTTTGGGAAGGACACTGGGACACGCAGAGCAGCAAAGGCTGAGGGTGAGGGTCTGCTGGTCAGATTTTGCTGTACGCACTGTAAACATCCAGAGCTGAGCTAATCACCCCGAGCTCCCTTTGCAGTCAGTGAAGAGAGACACGCGCTCGCTGAGGGACAATCGGGCCAGACTGAGGCAGCATCTGAAAGAGGTCAAACGATTCAGGCCTGGAGTGGCTGGAAAGGGAGAACAGAATGGTTTGGGTTGGAATCAGAATCACAGAAAGGGTTGGGATGGAAGGGACCTTAAAAGCCATCTAATTCCAGCTCCAGGGCATTTTTTCTCAGGGTGTTTACATTTATCCAGTGTCACCCAGGGGTGACAACAGATCTGTTGGGAGGGCTGTGCAGGTCTTGGAGAGCAGCTGGAGGATGAGGACATCTAAAATGTCACTTGATGTCAGCGGGCAGTGGATCAATCTGATAAAGTCACCCTGGATGTCTCGGGCTCTGGATGTCTGGCCTGAGTTGACCATGTCTTGTACACAGAATTGTGAAGAACCAAGGAATCACAGAATGATCTGGGTTGGAAGGGACCTTAAAAATCATCCTGCCACGAGCAGGGACACCTTCCACTGGACCAGGTTAAGAAGTAGCACTCAAGTCAGTCTTGGGGTCAGACTGACTGGCCATCCATGATTTCTGTTGAGTGACCTGTTTGTTGTAAAAGAGAGATCACCAAATCCTTTAAAACAAGCTCAAAGTCATATTTACAAGATTGTTTAGGTATGAACTCCAACTTCATCAGTCTTTGTGGTCATGATGTCTGACACATAACGTGGTAAAACTCACTTCCTTGAGGGGTCCCAACTGTACCTTTCACAAAGATGGATGATGTGGGCCAGGCTGGTCCACGGGACTTGGAGAAGCCCAGGACAGTGGAAGGTGTCCTGCCCATGGCAGGGGCTGGGAGCAAGATGGGTTTTAAAGTCCCTTCCAGCCCAAACCATTCAACGATTTTATGTTCATGGAACTCAGCTCGGGACAGTGCTGGTGGTTCTTAGAAAAACCCTGGACTTTTCCAGGGCTCCTCACACACCAGCTGAGGAGGCACTCCGCAGAAAACCAGTGATGCCGCACGCTTTGGTTTCCTCCCGTGCTCAGAGGGGTGGATCCTTTTTTTTTTGCAGATGGTTGCAGTCCCAGGTCAAGGCCTGTGCCCTCCACATGTCTGGGAGCATCAGATTTGCTTTGGTCTCTGACAGCATTACTGCAAAGTAATTTCTCTCTTCGGGCCATGCGACTTCGGCAGGGGAAGAGGCGAGAGGCAGAGCCCAGCAGCTCTGACAGACAGTTTGCAAGGTCCAAGGGTTAATTCTGTGCTCCGTTGTAAATTTCCCTTTGTAGAGCTGCCAGGCCTAATTGATTTAGGAGCCAAATCCCCATTTCTCAAAGAAGACTTATCTGGACTTGTAAAAAGTGGAGCTCGCTTTCAACCCCAAAGCAGGAGAGTTAATGTGCGCTCTACATGTTCTGCCATCTTAAATCATGCTAATTAACAATGTCATTTAATTCATAGAAATGCCTGATTCTTTTTTTTTCCCCAGAACCTCATATTGCCATCAAAACCCCTCTTGTGGGCAGATTAGTTGCATTCCTCAGCCTTACAGAAAGGAAATTACCTTGTAAGGGGGTTGTTTGTACAAATAAAAGCCTACAAAGCGAGAAAGGGAAAAATGTCCTGGAGAAATATATCCAAGACTGGAATGGTACAGCCAGTGCGGTGTTTGCCAGGGCTGGAAATCCCTGCTCCTTTTTTCATTGATGGAATCTCCTGGAGTTCACCCCATGTGACCCAAGTAACGCCATCACAGACCAGTCCCAGCTCCTGGGTTTTGCTTTTCCCGGGGATTTTAATCAGATGTGGGCACAGAGGGGGTGGCCCTGCAGCCAAACACTTCCATGGGTGCCCCCAGAAATGGGTCTTGCTCCAAAAGTCCCAAGATTCCTGGGCTGAGTCCCATCCCATGGCAGCTGCCACAGCCCCAGCCGAGGATCCAGAGCCCCAGGAGTGAAGGGGCTCCTTGAGGGCATCTCCCCCCTCCTCTGTCCTCAGAGCACTCAGGACCTTCCTGCTTACCCTTGCCAGGGCTGTTCTGAGCCATGCTGAGTTTCCCAGGAGGTTTCTCCTCCCCACGCTTCCCTGTCCTCACCATTTCAAGGCCCTTCCCTCCCTTCTTTTACCTCTCATGAAGGAATGTCACTCCTCAAGTGTCTCTGCAGAGTAACCAATTTCACTGCTCCCTCCTTAATCTGACTTTCCTGCTCCTTTAGTCATTCTCTTGGCATTTTTTTGGGTTGTCCCCAGTCTGACCCCTCTTTCCCCTGAAGCCTGGATTGGGGCCCAGCGCTCCAGCTGGGACCTTCCCAGCACCAAGGAGATAACTCCAGCGCTGACTTCAAAGATAGCGCCGTAGCTCCACGGAGCTTCCCAACGGCTCAGGCCCTTCCCAGCTTCCCAGAGGTCGGGAAGAGGAGCCCCGTTGTGAAAGGGGACTGGGGAAGACAGATCTAAGGTGTCCATGTTTTGGTGTCCCCATCCCCATGGCCAGGCCTCGGGCTCTGCTGCCGAGGGGAGCGCTGGTGGCTCCATCAATACTGGGCTGGGATTTGGTCGCCACAGGGGTGACAGAGGTCATTTCGGTCTGAGATCTGGCTGTGATTTGGCCTTTTGTTGGCGTCTCAGGTGCTTTCAGACTTTCCTGGTGCCTCTGTTTAGCCAACTGAATTGTACCTAAGGGAATAAATTGTATAAAGGGAATAAAGGGAATATAAAGGGAATTTAGACTCAGATCACTCAGAGACACTGACCTGGGGAAATTTATTAGTCTTAGTCCACAACTGAGTGGACTTGGCATACTAAAATTCACAGGCTCCCTGGCTGTTTCACATCTCCCTTCTCCATTCCCATCACTTTTCCCCTTGTAAAAGCTCCCCTTTCCCTGCTTGGTGGAGGCACTGCAGGACCCCTTCCCTCTCCATCGCTGACATCCCCTGGGAGCAGAGCACTGAACGCCCGGGAGGGACCCCAGCACTTGGGATCTGAGCCTTGTGCAGAGGAAAGGGGTGGTAAAGCACCTTCCCTCACCTCCCCTCGCACCGCTGGGCTTGCCCCGGAGAGGAGCTGTCTCCTGCTGCCTGGCCATGTGCTGGAGGCTGAGCAGAGCCCAGCCCTCCATGGAAACCCCCCCTTCCCTGTTCCCTGGCTCTCAGAGCCGGGCACCCCCAGCCCTGGGAGGGCCCTGACAGTAACCATGCCACGGGGGCTGTCAGTCAGAGCGACGTTGGGCAGTGTCAGCCACAGTTCGCTGTAATCTCCCGGGGGGAGAGCGGTGCCAGAAGTGACAGCTACCTTTATCCACATCCCGGGGATATAAACAATATCCTGAAATAATGACAGGGGGAGCATAAGCATCAATATCCTTCAGCTGCTTCTCCCCCCTCCCTCTCCACCCCGGAGTACGTTCCTGAAAAGCCTCGTTTCCTAATACCTGGGGTTTCTTTGCTTATTAGCCTTATCTGCTGGAGCAAAGTACCTCGGTGAAAGACATTTTTTGGTGACGTTTTTCGGAATGTTTTTGTAATCCGTGCATTTATAGGCAAAGACAAGGAGATCAAAGCTGCCCAGGGTTTATAAAGCATGTCAGGCTGAAAGTTTGACATCAATTAGAGTGATATACACGTTGTCCAGATTTATGAGAAAACACTGATTCGGCCCCATCCCCTGCCCCCAGATCAGTGAGACACTTTGCAGTGACTTGCATCTCTTTTCAGGGCCCGCTGATGAGTGATCAGGGATCTGTGACCCAGTGCCCAGTGGTTCTTCCCAGCTTTGGCCGGACTCAGCTGCTTCCATTCACTCTGCCCACAGCACTGCAGTGGCAGCAGTCAGAAATTATTCAAAATTATTCATGTGTTTGAAAGGGGATTCAGGACTGAGAATTCAGTTTTCCTCTTCGTGCTTTTCTGCTTAGTACTTTTTTTGTAGTGGGTCTTCTTACACTTTCTTTTGCAGTAGAAATGACTGTCACCAGAAGGAATGACCGAAAAATGTAAATCCTTCATGGTTTAGGTTGGAAGTGGACACGTTCCCTCTAGAAAGGCAACTGAGGGATTTCCTGATGCGAGAGGTTTGGGTTCCCATCCCTACCATGTCCCAGGGTGGACACCTTCTCTGTGACACGGCAGGGAGGGTGCAGGGGAGCCTCGTGGCTGAGTTGTTCAGGAGGAAAGAAGAGATTTCAGTTCACAGCCCCTCTCGGGCTCAGGAAAATGAAACTGAAATCATCCGGCTTCCAGAAAGGAGCCATGACCTTCCCTTCAGCCCTCTTGCTGAAGGTGGCCGAGTCTGGAACAAAAAAATGAGTGACTTGTAGAGCGTGAAGGTAACGGAGGGGAGGCGAGGCTGTGCCTTTCATCCGCAGGCTGCTCCCCTGCACAGGTGGCTGCGCTGCCTTTGCTTTTGCCTCGGTGCAGTGACGCGGTGGGGATGGAGCTGGAGCCTGATTTATAGACTCAGACTCAGTCAGACACAGACTCAGTCAGACACAAACTCCCTCTCTTGTGATCTCCTCGGATTTGCACAAAGAGTTGTGGAAAAGTTTGTGTTGGAAGGGACATTTAATGGTCAGCCAGTCCAGTAAACCAGGACACCTTCCACTGTCCCAGGTTGATCCAAGCCCCGTCCAGCCTGGCCTTGGGCATTTCCAGGGATCCAGGGGCAGCCACAGCTTCTCTGGGCACCCTGTGCCAGGGCCGCCCCACCCTCATCATAAAAAAATTCTTTATATCTAGTCAAAATACATCCTCTTTTAGTTTAAAATCATCACTCTGTATCACAACAGCCCCTACGAAAATTTTGTCACCACTCGTGCAAGGTGATAGTGATTAGCAAATCCTGACCTGAGGGAACGTCTTGGAAAAAAAACATTTTGGGGCTCAGCTGTGTGTTTTGCAGATCCCCTTCCTCTGGGAATTTGGTCCATGGTGAAGATCTGAAATGGCAGGAGAAAGTCAGCTTCCCCCAAGCCGGAGGAAGTCCCTAGGCATGGATTTGGAAGCAATGGAGCTGTGTATGTGTCTGTTGTGCAGATTTCATTCACCGCTGGTGTCTGGACAGGCAGCAAATCCCACAGGATCGCTCACCTCTGCACGGCTGCAGTAAATATGAAAGCAATCCTGAATATCTGGGAGCCTAAAAAAAGGGTTCTGCATCTAAAAATTGCCAAATCAAAGGCAGGGTGGGGGATGAGGATAATAAATGCAAATTGGAGAGTTTATGCCTAAATTAGACCTTGCTTCCATCTCATTTCCCCTGCTGCCTTTCAGATATCCTCCCAGTGTTTCCTGGCAGCTCCTCCACATTTTTAACATCCAAATTTTCCTTGTTTACCCCAGAGTTCACTGCTCTTCCTGTGTCTTGTGACCGAGGGTTGATTGCAATGGACGTTGCTCCTCCAGAGCAAACCAGGAGCTGATTGTCCCTTTAACCCCCCTGGAACACAGGAATCCACCCAAAACCAGGAATTCTCCCCAAGCACCTGTGGCAATTAGAAATGCACTTTGCTGGGTAGAGAGAAGAGGAGGCGAAGATTTCAGCAGGGATTTTTGTCCCTGTGCTGTCACAAGTTGTTCTGTTCCACAGACGTGTAATTAGCACAGAAACTTCCACCAGGATTTTCCATTTCCTCCCAGTGAAACCCAGCGCTGCCAGGACTCTCTCAAATCTCAAGGCTCCTACACATCTCAGCACCTCCTCCAGATCAGATGCCAGGCAAAGGATAAGATTTAATCATTTATTGCTTTTGCATGGAAAATATCTCAGCAAAGCGGTATTTCAGCTCCTTTTTGCTCATGGTGGCTGTCGAACGTGTCCTGTGATGGACACTGGAGGTGTCACCAGACACTCAGCACAGATTGGAGGGGTTCAGCTCCCCTTAGAGCAGACACCTCCATCCAGCTGAATTGCCCTCCAAGCTCCACTGACTATAATGAATTCAGATGCCTAAAAACATCTTTGATAATTTCTTGGCATTCTTTGTCTCTAATGCTGAGTGGTGTCATTTATTTGGGACCGGGAGATGAGCAGTGATATTTGTGCTATTTAGTAAAGCTCATTCATGTGACCCAGCCTGGCTTCTGTGCATCCTCTACAGGAGCACTCTGAAAATTCCTGTAGATCTATGAACGGGCATGGCAGCTTTTGTGTCTCAGCAGCAAAGGATGCTTGAAAATGGACCAGAATCAACATTTATGGACCAAAAAGCTGATGTGGGGTATCCAGCATGGATATTGTTGGCTGAAATGAGTGAGGAATCCCTATGGGACCATATTTAAAGGCTTTTTGCAGATCTCTGGGGTTATTTAGGACCTCAAGGTGTGCAGGTTTTCTTGAAAGACAGCCAGTAGTTTGTGCAGACTCCAGTGGTTTGGTATTTGTCACCTTGGGATTTTACAGTGGGAGCTGATGTCGGATCAGCGAACTGAGCTGAGTGATCCAATCCACCAGGGAAATAAATCTTTGCTACAACTCCTCCTGCAGAGATGTTCAAATGCTGTCTTTAGCTGTGCTGCAGCCACATCCTTTATTTCCTATTCTGGGCCAAACCTGAAATGACTTTCAGTGCCTGCTCTGCTCGTTTCTCCCGGATTTTCAGAGACCTCCAGCTTCTCCAAGCTGTGCTGTTCAGTCCACGCCTGCGCTTGCTCCTCCTTTACAAAGCCAAAATGAGCAATTTCAGTCTGGGAAAGGCACCAGAAACTGGGACCCCTCTTCCAAAAGAGCTGCCTGTGGAAAAGTTGCCAGCCCGAGAGAGAAATGCTCTGGTGTTCCCTGGTGTCTGCACAGCAGTGGAACACAGAGCTACAGTTTTAGCTGTCCTGGCTGCAAGGATTTATCCTATGACTGCAGTGGGATAGAAATGGGAAGCCATGAAAATGGTAAGAAAAAAGGCTGAGACAATTAGCAGTGTTCAGTCGTTTTGAAACTCAGGGAAAAACGTGTAGAAGTTTTCTCCATTTTTGTTTGGGTTCTTTTTGTTTGTTTGGTTTGGGTTTTGTTTTGTTTGGTTGTTTGGTTGGTTTCTTGTTTGGTTTTTTTTTTTTTTTTTGGCTGAACTTGCCAAATTTGGCCTGAACTTGTGAAGAGACTCCATCTGCCAAAACCTGCATTTTTGAGTGAATTAATGATGGTCATGAAAAATTCAGCCAGCTGAGACAAAACCCAGAGCTGTCTTGAAGAGATAAAGTTAAAATGGTGCAAAAGTCTTTCCAGACAAGCCTTTATGGTTAGCTCCTTAAAGGAATGCATGTACCTAACTCCCTCTCAAATGATGGAGAGTCACTACTTAATTCTTGGATGACTTTGGCCCTTCATGCTCAGATGGTGATGGCTGTTCTTGACAGCGGAAGGGACTGAACCAACAACCACTGAAAGCAAAAAGCAGAGATCACGCTAATTCCGTTCACCCCGTCCAAGCATTTACACGGATTTCCCTGCAGGACTGTGACAGCAACTTTTGGTGGCACAGGATTGGATCTGACCCTTCTTCCTCTGAGCAAATTCCTGCACTTGGCATGTTTCAAGCCCAGTTTGCTTTAGCTTTAGCAGTAAAAATGCAGATTCTGTTGAAAAATGCCAGTGACTGCCTCTACTCTTTGGCCTTGCTTCATTTTCAAATCAAAGAGCAGCCTCAGCATCCTCCCTCATCCTCCCTTTTATTTCCCTCTTGGCAAAAAATAAAGGCGTATATTTTTCCTAGGATGCTGGTATCTCTGCCCAGAGCATGCCATGATATTATTTTTAACTCTGTTTTCTCTTCCTCGCTTTTCTTTATGGAAGAGCGTTGGAAGCCTCTCTTTTTTTGTCTTCATCTGCACCCACATCTGCTTTGCCCTTTCCTTCCCTTCCTCGCTGCTCCTGATAAAACACCTTGGTCTGATTCCAGCAAAATGCCAAATATACTGTGCAGAGAGCTGGGCAGAAATACCTCTGCTGATTAAATCACCCTTTTTAAATAGCCCGAGCTGTTCTTGTCAACCCTGGTGCCAAACAGTTTCTTGCCTACCCAAATCTCCTCGGCAGCAGCAGATGAGTGGCAGCCAACCTCTCTTGCTCTTGGCTTGTGCTGAGAAAAGGCAGCTGAAAACCAGACAGATATGGAGATGTCTCCTGAAACAACAGGAGCTGGTGAAGGAGCAGGAAGAAACATTTCTGGGCAGACTGGACTGTGCATTTCACCTAAATTCTGTTGTTTTGTTGCTGAGTGTTGTGTGAAGAGCTTTAGAGGGCCGACTGTCAGTTGTGGTGTGTTTGTGGGTGGGTTTGGATCTTTCCTCTGCAGGGTGCACAAGGCAGTGAGGGGTTTTGGGAGGCTCAGATTTGTCCTGGTGGCCACCAAGCTCCTGCCACATAAAAAAATATATGTGTAAAGAATATAGAGAATGTATAAAAGAAAAAAAAAGGTAAAAAACAAAAGGGAATCACCTTATCTTTGAGATCTTGTGGCACTTCCTTGTGCCGAGTTTTCTCCTCAGGGATGTGAGGCAAAGGAGCTGCCCTGCTCATGGATGGAGGAGCTTCCAGTAGCTCCAATGCTCCTTTTCAGGTGGGGAGGAGGGAGAAATTGATTTCGTCTTGCTGGCAACTCTGGACCTCGCAGATGTTTCCCCTCAGAGAAAAGGTTAAAGGAGGAAAGGCATGAGGAGGAGACCTGACCTCCTCTGGGCTGGCTGTGCTCAGTGGATAACCAGGGAAGGAGAGATATTCTCTGGCTGAGAACAGATTTCTCTTTAGGATGGAAAAGATGTTTTTTCCCACTATCCGTACTGGTGGGCTGCCTGGACTGCAGCAAAGCTAAAACCCTCTCCCTGTACGTGGTGGGTGCAGTTCTGCTTCTCATCTCCAGGGACTCCAGGGCTTTGATGCTTCCTTGTCCTCATTTGGGTTGGCATTAACAGGTGGCTGGGCCTGTGGAGCAGGGAAAATCCCAGTCAGAGTCATGGCGGATTTATAATCCACGTGAAAACAGCGTGGACGTTTACATGGATAGAAGGAAAACCGGATTTTACACCAGCAAGACTTTAAATAAACACACCAGGGCTTTGTCAGGGGTACAAACCCTATGTCAGAGGGCAGGAGAATGGGATCTAAAAAGCACCCCATGGGGATTTCTCAGCTTGCTGCTGGGGGTATGTGGCACTTTCTTTGAGGCGTCACCCTGGAGCCACCAGCTCGGGGAGGGGACCGTGGAGCGGAGCATCCTGCGGCCCAGCCCCGCTACTCCACGCTCGTCTGCCAGCGCAGCCCTGGCCTGTCCTCGCTGTTCCCAGGCAGGAGTCAAGGTCTCGGTGGCAGCAGAGCCTGACGCAGGCGGCTCCCCCCGTGACGCTCCCGCGGCCGGGACAGAACATTCCCGAGGGGAGGCGAGGGGTGCCCGGGGGACGGGCACAGATGCGCACGGACAGTCACCTTGAGCGGCTCCCGGGCCAGCAGGGATGCGCCGGGGTTGTTTTGCCGTCCTGGAGGAGGAGGAGGAGTGGGGCTGACAGCAGGGATTTCGTGGGAGATTGCTTTGGAAGTAGCCGGCACAGCTGGGCTCCGTCCCGTGGCCTTCACCTGCTGCTTTGCCAGGGGAAAAAGGAAAGGGAAGATGTGGCTGCAGAGCTCTTTGATTTCTCCTGCTTTCCCATTTTGTTTTGTCCCCAGGTGGAAGGACCTTCGGGTCCTGCAGCGTGGGTTGGGTCCATCCTATTAAGTTCTCTTCACCTTCAGAAAAGGATGGCCAGGCTCACAATGATTATTGGGAATTTGGGAGTGGTGTCTGGCTCATAAAAACCCCCAAACTACGCCTGGGACTCACCTGGGTCGGTGCTACCCAGGCCAAGCCAGACCAGTGCCAAATTAAGCAGATGGAAAATTTGGAGATGGAGCTTCAAAGGGGTTTTTCCAGGTTTCTAGGAGAGACAGAGCAATGGGGTCACCCCCTTTCCCTCCATCCATTTTTTGTGCTCCTCCTGCTTCAGAGCAACCAGCGGTTGGGCATTTCCCCTGCAATGAATTATCCTGACGCTCCTTCCTTTTACAGCCAAGTGGGACAAGGCCAAGAGTAGAACACAGCCCATCCCCAGGGCTCAGGCCTTCCTCACTTGTGCACAAGGAGCTGAGGGTGGGAGGCTGGAGAGGGACTGGGGATAAGGGATCGAGGGACAGGACACAGGGAATGGCTTCCCACTGCCAGAGGGCAGGGATGGATGGGATATTGGGCAGGAATTGTTCCCTGTGAGGGTGGGAGGCCCTGGCACAGGGTGCCCAGAGAAGCTGTGGCTGCCCCTGGATCCCTGAAGTGCCCAAGGCCAGGCTGGATTCTTGGAGCAGCCTGGGACAGTGGCACAAGTTGATCTTTACGGTCCCTTTCAACCCAAACCACTCAAATATTCTGTGAAAGTGGAGGTGAATTTAGACCACCAGCCTGGTGGGTGTTGCTTTGCTCCCCACAAATGCCTTTACATTTTCATGTCACGCCTTGGGGCTGGGATGCTGCTGGTCCATGCCAAAGGCTTTGCACAATTTTCAGGTCAAATCCATAAGGGACAAAGCAAGGCAATGTTTTAGAAACACCATCGGTGCTTCTGTAGCACCACACGCTCAAACTGCGCACGCAGAGCTCACACACAAACCAGTGCTCCCACCCCTGCAGCCTTCCCGACTCCCCAGCCCGCTGTATCCAACACTCAGGCACAGGCTGAGCCTCTCCCAGCAATTTTGGCTCCGAGCAGCCCAAGTGGGAGTGCGAAGAAGGCAGCGGGCTGGGGGGGAGGGTGTAAATTGCTCACGGAGGATGCTATCACGTCAAACGCACTGTTTACAGGCTGCTGCCAGGTTATTGAAGATCAGAGAGTGGCTGGCTCTAAACACAGCTACTCCTGGAGTGCAGCGTGTCGGGGCTGGGTGATACATGTCCCCCCGCTGCCCTTGGGGTGACCTCTGCGACCCTGGAGTTATCAGGGGGAAGCGGCCATGCGGTGGGGCTGGAGGACCACCTACGGTGTGAGGGGAGCCGTGGGGAGACGCTGCACAGCCCAAGGGGAGCAGATCTGGAGATACTGAGGGCTCCTGGGCCCTGCAGAGCCTGGGCTGGGAACCTGTAGGAGCATCTCAGCACCTGGGACAAACATCTGCCAGAGGTGACTTCTTCCAGTCTGACGCGTTGGGGTGATTGACGCCCTCTGTGGTGCTGGCACGTGGAGAGAGGCGGCTCTGTCCACCAGATGAAACCAATGCTGGCGATTTCAGGCAAATTTGTGTTTATTGGATGTATCTGTAGTGTTAAATTTAACATGGCCAGGAATCTGATCATCTGCACTGCTAAACTCTTAGCCTGTTCCTCCCAGAAACTATTAAAAATCCAAACAATCCACCCTGGGCATCAGACTGGAGACAGCACACGTCAAGAACGACTCCCAGAATATATTTTAGATCTCCCAGAATATATTTTGGATCTGTCCACACTGTTTTGAAGGCTGAGAGAGTTTCATAGTGTGGACATGGCCAGAGCAGGCCAACTGGCCTCAGGACCAGGGGAAAGAACTGGTAATTTTTTGTTTACAGCTGTACTGAGTAGGTGCCAAAGTTTAAGGTACTGGAGAGTCACCACCAGACAGAGCAGCCCTGGCAGAGTTTGTCCTGCCAAAGGAAGGGCCCTGAGCTCCTTGTTTGAAGGTGACAAAGTCTGGTGAAGGTGTCCCTGCCCAGGGAGGCTGGAAGTGGATGATCTTTGGGATGTGCTCCAACCCAAACCATTCTGTGGTTCGGAGATTTGGTGAAGGTTGGTCAGATGCAGATGGGAGAGGCAAGATGTGATATTAATTTCTGATCTCCTGGATGAGACAGGCCAGCTCTGGAGGTTTGATCTATCTGGATAAGAAATCAGGGGTAAAGCCTCTCACATTTACCTGTTCAGAGCAGATGAAGCTCTTGCCAGAGCACAGTCCCCAGTCAAGGCTTATCCCTGTGGCTTGGGGGCTCCCTGTGCTCATGGAACCACTCCGGCTGGAAAAGCCCTCTGGGATCAACAAATCCAACCATTCCTCAGCCCTGCCAAGGCCACCACTCCCCAAATGCCACATCCACACATCTTCTCACCCCTCCAGGGGTGCTGATTCAGCCCCTGCCCTGGGCGGGCTGTTAACCCATTTTCAGCCATGTCCTGATTCCCAGACATCCGTATGGTTTTAACTCCCATTTCTGATCATGACCCCGAGCACCCCCAGCCCAGGGCAGCTGTGCTGACCACAGAGAACTCCCACCACCCTGCACAGCTGCCTTTCCACTGTCTCTGCTCTGTGCCTTCAGCCTACCCTTAAAAGAAAAGAGGAAAGATGAGGTCAGAAAGAAGCTTCAGGTGAGGATGAGTTAAACATCAATTTGTGAGGCTGAGGGGAATCTCCTGCCCACACAGAGACAACGATGGCCGATGGCCGGTGAAACCTCTGGCTCTGGTACAATCAGGTGACATCTGACGTTTAGAGGGTGGTGGCAGGGGTTGGTGGCTCCAGGGAGATGTTCCTTCCTCCTGCTTTGCTGGCAGCGACCTGCAGCTCAGGTTTAAGATGAGAGTCCAAGCTGGCTCCAAATCCTTTCCTTGTGACCACAAGGACAGCAAGGCCATCCTCATCTTCAGAGAGAGTCAGAGCTGGATCTCCTGTTGCCACCTCCCAGGATTGTGAGCAGGCCAGAGCAGCCGCCATCCCTCCTCTCCAGCGCTGGATAAACTGCTAATTTTAGCTGGGAGTGACCTTGGACAGATGGAGGGAGGAGGAGACCCTGGAGAAAGGAGCCCAGGAAAGGAGAGCAGGTCACACAGCCTGTGTGCAGTGGTGGGCAATCCCAAACATCACGGGGAAGGGAGCAGCACGAGCCCTGTGAGAGCACAACAAGGAAATCAGGGATTTAGAGACTTTCCAAGGCAGGGATGGTGTTGTAGCACCTGGCTCAGCTCCCTGAGGGGTGAGCAATCCTCCAAAAACAGCCCCAGCCCTCTGCCTGCAACACAACACAAACCTCTTGGGGCCCTGAGCAACAAAGGAAAACGCTTCCCTTGAGCCCTGTTATCCCTGTGGGGTTTTCCTGGCTGCTGGCAGGGATGGAATGCTGCTCTGAGCAGCCAGGGGGGATGCAGAGGACTTTCCTTGGGCTGATTTGTTGCTGACTCCGTCCCTGCTTCCACCTGTGACCCATCTGTGCTCTCTGCCACCCTCACAGCCCGGCTGTGACACACGGCCCCAGCTTCTCCTTGGTTAGGGGTGCTCAGGGGTGGCCACAAATGCTTTTCAGAGCCAGCCTGGAGTGTCACCACCTTTGGGGATGCTCTGAAGCAAGACTCCTCGGAGAAGCAAGCTCAGTGAATTCTCCCTTGGCACTGGGCTACCGAGCAGGCTGGCCAGGGAGGGGGCCCTCCTGGAAAAAGTGGTCATTGTTCCTTTTGGCGGAGCAGCTCCGAGACCAGAGCCCAGCCTGGCAGGACCCTGCTGCCCTTGTTTGCTCTGCAGTGTTTGCCAGGGAATATTTACCCCGCTGTGTGTGGGTGGAGGTGAAACAGAGCGAGGTGAGGGCTCCTCACCGCCTCCCTTCCCCGGCAGCCTCGGTTTGCAGCACCAGCAAGGCAAGCTCCAGGCAGGCTGTCCTGCGCAGAGCAGCTGGAGACTCTCGGATCCTCCCTCGGTCCCCCTGGGAGAGATCCCGAGCTCCTGGAAGGTGGCAGCATGCACGTGGGTGAGCTGTGCCTGCCGGGGCTGTACTGTTCAAACGAGAGCCCAGCGTGGAATGGCATGGAAATAAAATCCCATTTCCCAGCACGTGGGAAAACGGCTTTAAGCTGAAGGAGAGTAGATTCAGATTAGGTATTAGGAAGAAATTTTTGAAAGTTATGGCTGCCCCATCCCTGGAAGTGTCCAAGGCCAGGTTGGACAGGGCTTGGAGCAACCTGGGACAGTGGAAGGTGTCCGTGCCCATGGCAGGGGGTTGGATCGAGGTTAAATTTAAGGTTCCTTCTATCCAGAAGCACTCTGTGATTCCGTGGCTCTGTGACATGACTCTGATGCTGCCTTGCTCTTGTTTTACCCCAGCTGACCAAGCCCACCTCGCAGCTCCAGGGTCCAGCTGCAGATGGAGTGTGTGCTGTGCTGAACCTTTTATTAGACAGGAGATAAAATGTCAGTTCACACTGCTGGGATAGCCTGGGCTCTGAGGAAAGCTGGAGCTCACACCTTACCAGGCAGACAGCAGAAAAACCACGCGGCGCTGCAGTGCCCACAGCCCTGCCCTCTCACCGGTTTTCCTTTGCTCTCCCTCCCTTTCCCACCTCTCTCCCCTGAGCACCTGCTGATTTTTCCACGCCTGTTCCCCCTCCTGGCCCTGGCCCCAAGTTTCCAGGTGCCCTCCCCACTTTGCCAAGGTGTCACAGCGCGCAGCCATTGCCCGGGGCAGGTTTTACACTGCAGCCATGGGCTGTTTCTACATCTGCAAGAGGAAGAACTGAGAAATACCACAAAAACCTTCTCCCCAAAGCCTCAAACCACTTGTAAACAGGGTGTTAATGACAATGAGCTCATCACAAGACCAGACATCACCCACAGAGATGAAATTTCAGACAGAAGATAGGGATGCAGTAACAGGACGAAGGCTGAGAGGGAAAGCAAGGACCGATAACGGAGGATTGAATCTTTCATTGTGAGAATTGGAAAATCCATTCCAGTGGCACCCAGGGAAGAAATGAAAGGGTTATCTTGGATATTTTGCAGGATACACATCACTTGATAACCTTTTTAATCCTTGTCTGGGCCATTCAGGGGTCCATGCTCTGCCTGTGGCAGGAATTGATCCAAATCTTGTAAAATACCTCTGCGTGTTGTAAAATACCAACTGCAATACCGACCAGTTCCTCTTGGGTAGGTTGAATTTGAGAGCCTGGACCACTTTTATCGCCTTTCTCCTGCTCCAAGGCTCCCCTGTGAGCCGCTGGCTGGAGCTCACCCACGTGAAGAGACAGCTCTTAGGCTGCCAGGTTGGTGTGGGGACAAAAGGGCTCTTGCAAGCGTTGGACACATCCTGGGCTGGAGGTCACAGAGGACAGCACCCCGCTCCTCAGCTGGGGCTGTGACTGCAATCCTGACGTCCACGCTCAGGAGGGCAGGTCCTTTTCCGTCCAGCTGTGGAGGAGGAACTGCAGGGCCCGTTTCCCAGTGGTTTTGGTGGGTGTTGTGTAAAACTGTGGGTGTTGTGTAAAACTGTGGCTGCTCAATGAGCTCACGCTCTCCCTCCGTGCCCTGGAGAGGCTCAGCTTGGTGGCACAGCCCCAGCCCGCTCCCCAAAACCAGGGAAGAGTTTCCAGTGGCTTCATGGAGGAGATTATGGATTCAGGGAACAAATTTAAAGTGTTTGTTCAGCAGGAACAAACAGGACCGTGGTGTCCAGTGCAGAGGAAGCTCAGCCCACAGCCTCTTGTTGTGTTCACCCTGGGCTTGGCCACGTGCGGCAACTGGCCATAAAAATATCCATTTCCTTTCTAATTTGAGCTGCAACACTTGACACTTTGGCCTCGGGCGATAATGCAATGTACAAGCGCTCAGCAGACACCCTGCAGCCCTTCTTCCTGCTTTGCTCCAGCACAAATAATCCACAGCTTTCACTTCAATAAAATATTAACAGCCAAGGAGTCAAATAGCTTTCATCTGTATTTATTTCCCATCATCTCATTAACAGCATTCTGCTGGTTCTGCATGGAGTTCCTGGGATCTGAGAGGGACCAAGATGGAGTTCAAGCAAGGGGAAAGACTCTTCCTTCAACTCCAGTGAAGTTATTGAATAAATGGTCTTTTTTTTTTTTTTTTTTCCTGTGGTTTAAAATGGGCTTTGTGTAACTTGTCCCTTGGGAACCACGAAGGAACAGGACTGAGCCTAATTAATCTTAAATTATTTCTAGGACTTGCTAGCCTTGGGTTCATAAGGTTCATGTTGTGAAGATGGAGATCTTTTCCTCAGCCCAAGATTTCCCATCCAGCTCCAGTGCAGTCCTAGAGGGGTGCAGGTCTCCCATAGACCTCCACTCACCATCCCTATGGAAAAATCCCAGACACTTTAGGGTTTCTGCACTAAATCTAGCATTTCTGAGACTGGGTCATCTCAGCCAGTTCCCTTCTTTCTCACTCTGGGAGATCATTTATTGTTATTAAATCCTTCTTTCTCCCTCAGGCTCTTGTGCAGCAGTGCCATGAACAGGAAATTCTGTGTCATGTCTTGGGCTTGGCTGGGTGTTTTTTCTGATACACATGATATAGAATCATGGAATGGTTTGGGTGGGAAGGGATTTTGAGGAACATCTCATTTTAAGCTCCCTGGCATGGGCAGGGATGCCTCCCGCTGTCCCAGGTTTCTCCAAGCCCTGTCCATCCTGGCCTTGGACACTTCCAGGGATCCAGGGGCAGCCACAGCTGCTCTGGGCATTTTGTGCCAGTGTTTTACACCCTTACTCTAAAAAAATTAATCTTCCTTATATCTGGTCTAAATCTACCCTTTTTTAGTTTAAAAACATCACCTCTTGTTCCATCACAACAGATCGTGGTAAAAAAATCTGTCCCCGTCTTTCTTACAAACCCCATTTGAATATTTTAAGGTCTACCGGAGATTTCTCTTTCCATCTCTGCTGTTTCTTTCCCACAGCATCTCTTTTCCACTGCACCCTCTACAGCTGGACTCAAAATCTGCTTCATGGAGAAGGAAACAGCAGATGAAACTCCCTGGGGAGGCGGTTCTGGAGCGTTTCACCGTGCCCCAGCCTGGAGCTCACTCCTGTGGTCCTCACACTCCTCCCTTGGGCCATCTGTGCCCTCTTTCTTTGCCCAGTGAAACTCTGACTGGAGACCAGCCTGGAGCCTCTTTGGGGCATTCCCGCGGGCTAGAGATTCACCAAAACTCAGGGAAATGCCATTTGAACTCTCCCGGCGCTGGGTGCGCGGCGGGATCTGCCGTGCTGTTGCACCGGGAGCTTGTGCAGCGAAGCGGGGGAAGGTTTTATCTCTGAAGTAATTTTTTTACTCGAGTTTTTACTTCCCGAGAGCCGTCCAGATTCGCTGGGAAGGAGGGACATCTCGTGGCCACACCGCGAACGTCTCTCCTGCTCCTCGGGCATCCTCCCGTTCCCTCCCCGGGTACCCCGGGTACCACCCCACCACCCCCGGGCCTGTCCCGGGTATCACCCCAGCATCACCCCCGGACCTGTCCCGGGTAGCACCCCAGCGTCACCCCCGGGCCTGTCCCTTCTCCTCCAGCGGCTGGCGGTGGCCTCGGCAAGGACAGGGGCTCGCTCACACCTTGACGCCTCAACAAAGAAATGGGAAACCCTCGTGTCCAGTTTTTTATTACAGACCCGAGGCAGAGCGGGGGCATCACCCGGCAGGAGCGCTCCAGAGCTGGTGCGGCCCAAGGAGGTGCGGGCAGGACACGCTCCCTCCCCTGCCCGCGGCACGGAGCGGGTGTGGCACCGCCAGCAGCGGCCTCAGAGCGGGCAGAGATCCTTCACCCCCACACCACCGCTCTGGCCACGGCCCCCTCTTCCCCGAGCCGCAGTTGCGGGGCTGAGCGGCTTTTCTCTGTCCAGGTGGGTCACGAAGGAGTTTTCCGTCCTTCGTGCCCGAGGAGGCGCCTGGCGGGTGGGTTCAGCCCTCCGAGGCGGGCGAGGCAGGAGCTGCGCCATCTCAGCCGGCTCCTCAGTCTCTGCGACAACCACAGAGGCGGCGGCATCCTGGTCCCTCATGTCCCATCCTGGTCCCTCATGTCCCATCCTCGTCCCTCATGTCCCTCCTCATTCCCCATCTCCACGCGCGGAGGGGAGGAGAGGAAACGCCTGCACGGAGCCACCGCCGGGTGGTGGCCGTCCTGCAGCGCTGTCGCCAGGAGCTGGCGGGGCGGCGGCTCACTGCTGCGGCTCGGGCTCGTACTGCTTCTCCGTGGAGGTGTAGAAGTCCTCGAGCACCGACTGCAGGTACTCGAAGGTGGGGCGCTCCTCGGGGTTGCTGCGCCAGCACTTGAGGATGACGCTGTAGAGCTCCCCGGGACACGACTCCGGGCAGGGCATGCGGTAGCCGCGCTCCAGGTTGCGAATCACCTCGGGGTTGGTCATCCCTGGAGGGGAACACAGCCCGGCGAGAGTCGGTCAGCGCCCAGAGGGGAAGGGAGGGCTCCCAGCAGCTCCCACCCAGGCGGGGCTGGAGGGGCTGCGCTGTTCCTGTGTCTGGGAAGAGTTTCCAGGGGAAGGAGTTTCTGGGAAGAGTTTCTCAGGGCTGTGGTTCCTCTCCACACCTCTGTCCCTCCCTGATTCCCCTCTCCAAGTCTGGCTTTGCACAGGTGTAACAGAGGGAAGGAAAGGCAGCCCAGAGAGCCTCTCAGGACAAGAGGGGACGCTGAGGGGCTGGAGCGTGTCCAGGGAAGGGAACAGAACTGGGGAAGGGGCTGGAGCACCAGAAGGGGCTGAGGGAGCTGGAAAGGGGCTCAGCCTGGTGAAAAGGAGGCTCAGGGGGAACCTTGTGGCTCTGCACAACTCCCTGACAGGAGGGGACAGCCGGGGGGATCAGGCTCTGCTCCCAGGAAACAAGAGGAAATGGTCTCAGGTTGTGCCAAGGGACATTTTGATCTGACATTAAAAACAATTTCTTCATGGAAAGGGCTGTCCAGCCCTGGCACAGCTGCCCAGAGCAGTAGTGGAGTCCCCAGCCCTGGAGGCATTTACGGGATGTGTAAATGTGGCACTTGGGGACATGGCTCAGTGGTGGCCTTGGCAGTGCTGGGTTAATTCAACTTAGAGGCCTCTTGGAATTTAAAAAATCCTCATCCTGTATTCCCAGTGCCTGGTACCTGGATAAGGGTCCTGTACCTGGATAAGGGATCCTGTACCCAGATAAGGGATCCTGTGTGCAGATAAGGGATCCTGTACCCGGATAAAGGATTCTGTACCTGGATAAGGGATCCTGTGTGCAGATAAGGGATTCTGTACCCAGATAAGGGATCCTGTACCTGGATAAAGGATCCTATACCCAGATTAGGGATTCTGTACCTGGATAAGGGATCCTGTACCTGGATAAAGGATTCTGTACCTGGATAAGGGATCCTGTACCCGGATAAGGGATCCTGTACCCAGATAAAGGATTCTGTACCTGGATAAGGGATCCTGCCGTAGGTGACGATCTCTGTCAGGAGGATCCCAAATGACCACACGTCGGATTTGATGGTGAAAACCCCATAGTTAATGGCCTCTGGAGCTGTCCATTTGATGGGAAATTTGGCACCTGTCCCAAAGGAAACAAAGGGAAATAAGTCCTGGATTTAGAGCATCTCCCTCACCTGCCACAGGCACAGGAATTCCCCAAAACTGATCCCTGGTTCCTTTGGGCTGTTGATTATAATTCTGTGGCTCTTCCTGGGAGAGGGGCTCCAGCCCTTTGATTATCTGCACGTCCTCCTCTGGACCTGCTCCATCCCAGAGCTGGATGGAATATTCCAAACCAATCTGGGAGGCTTATTATGGGACAGCAACAGTAGGATTTTTATCCTGTATAAAACTTTCTTTGGCTTTTGCCAAGAAAAACTGGATCAGATGATCCTTGAGGTCTCCTGCCAACCCAGGACTCTGTGATTCTGTGAAACCATTTACTAGAAGGGGGGTTGTTTTTAGCAAAAGTGCATAAATATTACAGCAAATATAAAATACCCCGGTCCTTAAATCTGCATATTTCTATTAAAACAAAAATAAGCCCCACTTTGTTTTGTACACCAAGTTCTTGCTCAACCCACTGTGGGCAGCAATGACCATAAGGTTGAAATTTCAGTTTGGCTAAGAAGGAAAAAAAAAATCAGAAAAAACCTGACAGCAAAACCACCTTGACAAGTGGGAACTGATCATGTTACACTGCAGAGGAAACCACATTTTTATTTATACACATCCTTGCAGGACTGGAAATCCAACTGCAGGGTGTGAAACAAGCGCCTCAGCTGTTGCACATCACACTCTGAGTGACAAGGCTGGGAAATGCAATCTATGAAGTGAGAATTGCTCAAAGCAGACAGAGGGGAGCTGTTATTCCAGAGCAAAGCTAGCTGGAAAAATGCTGATTGGAGCTGATTTCTGCTGGAAAAGCAGCTCCTTTGGTTAATAACAGAATTATACTAATTTCATTAAAACTTCTCGTAAGGATAAAACCACCTTAAAAATTTGCAGCAAAGTCAAAATTCCCCTTCATGGCAGTTTCCGAATTACATTTGGGAACTTTTACTATTCTGAAATAGTTTTGCATGTTGAAATGGGTATAATTTGTATCAAAAAAGTATTTTGGGGACAGGAAATTGAAAGAAATGTTTATTATCTTATTTTAAAAGCCCACAAAAACTATTAAACTTCCTTTCCTCAGACTATATTTTAAGGGGAATTTTATCTCATCTCAACTCTAGAAGAGCACAGATTTTAAAAATTTTAAAATCTTCTGCTGAGTGCCACTTACGCCTGACTTAATTGTTTTACTTCAGTCACTTCTGCTGCTTTCTCTGATGCTCTGTAGAGCCCCTTTGCAATCTGAATTATTTGATCCCACGCCTGACCTCAGAGTCAGAGCTCAATACAGGGATGATCTCAGAAGTCTTTTCTAAACTAAACGTTTCTGTGATTTCTTGTTTTCTGAGTAGTCTCTCTGCTGTGGAAGGGGCCTGATGTGCTCAGGGCTTGACTTGCCTGGCACACCCGGATCCAGATTTGTGGCTCCAAATCCGTTATTTCCTTCCCCCTGAACCAAACCCCTGTGAAAACCTGGCCACAGGCAGCAGCTTTCACTAGCAGAGGTCGAATTTCTCCAGCAAACAACTGGAGGCTCAGCAGGACAAGAGGTTTTTATTCCATTTCCCTCTGCAGTTTTCAGCTGGTTTTATCTCCCCAAGCGCTGCTGCCTCTCCCAGAACCGGATGTTTGGGTGTTTCTGTCTCTCTGCCTGGGCGCTGACAGGGTTCGAGGTGGGCTCTGGTGCCCCGTGCCTGATGCCAGCCCAGTATCCTGGCGCTCCTGGGGGCTGGAGGGTGGGAGATGAGGGCAGAGCTGGGGAGGACACCCACCTTCCTGAGCCAGGTACTCGTCCTCGATGAGCCTGGCCAGCCCGAAGTCAGCAATTTTGCAGCAGAGCGTCTCTGAGACGAGGATGTTGGCGGCCCTGAGGTCCCGGTGGATGAAGTTCATGTGCTCGATGTAGGCCATGCCCTCTGCCACCTGCGAGGGGAGGAAGAGCCCCTCTCCATCATCACCTCCCCACTTTGTCTCGGCCGGTTTTCACCCTCCTTTGCAAAGCACAAAGTTTTTTACAGGGTTGCTGTTGTCTCTCCGTGACCGTGGATGTGCCCACGCTCCCCACGGGTGGAGGGATGGATGGATGATGGATGGATGGTTGGATGGATGGATGGATGGATGGATGGATGATGGATGGATGGATTGATGGATGATGGATGGATGGATGGATGGATGATGGATGGATGGATGGATGGATGGATGGATGATGGATGGATGATGGATGGATGGATGGATGATGGATGGATGGATGGATGGATGGATGATGGATGGACAGGTGGGACAGCAGACAGGTAAATAAATAGATGTTGTACAGGTGCAGATATTCAGCTTCATCAGCCTGAGCAGCCCAGTGAAGCAGAACAGAAGCACCGCTCTCTTGCTCAAAAGTCACAGCCCTCAGTCTGCAGCGAGAGCTAAAACCACATCACTGGATTCCCAGTTTCTGCCACAAGTCTCTCCTCTCCACTGGGGATTTTAGTCATAAACATTCCAGGTTAAATATATGAATTAAGAAAAGGGGAAAAAAAAACCCACAACAAAATAAAAATAGCAAATCATTGAATCATAGAATGGTTGAAAGGGACTTTAGGATCTTAAAGATCCTCTCATTCCAGCCCCCTGCCGTGGGCAGGGACATTTCCACTGTCCCAGGCTGCTCCCAGCCCTGTCCAGCCTGGCCTTGGACACTCCCAGGGATCCAGGGGCAGCCACAGCTTCTCTGGGAATCTGTGCCAGGGCCTCCCACCCTCACAGGGAAGGATTTATTCCTAAAATCTAATCGAGGTACCTGGTGTGTGATGAGCCTCTATCAATGACAGCAGCAATATTTCATTGATGAGTGCTGGGGTTGAAAAGGGACATTGACAGAAGACAGGGATTGCCAGATTGAGTCTCAGGTTTGGACTGGGCATTTTTTGGGAAGGTGAGTGAACGTGTGCAGCCCCTGCCAGCAAGGGCTAGCACCCATTAAAGCTTTTAAGTGCCTGGGGCTGAGGGCAGAGCAATTTTCCACTCCATGCAGATTCACATGAACCTCTGCACTCACATGTGGTTTCAAACAGGATACTCACACAGACTTTCCAGTGCAGCATTTCTAACCTGTGTCAACACCCCTGTCGTGCAAGGGCTGGTTTCTGCAGTGGAAAATGGAAGAATTGATGTAATTTCCTGTCCTGATGTTAATGAGATAGGACCTGGTGCTCGGCCCGTTCCAGCCCAGAGTGTTTTTAACCATTTACCCTCAAGACTGACCGCAGGATTGAGTGTCTCGGCCCAGACTGCTCTAATTTTAACTCCCGTGGATGTCATCACATCAAAAATTGCGCTCGACAGGGTTGGGCACCTGCTAAGCTGTGTTATCACCCCAACCCCACGGATAAACAGATTGCAAAACAGCTCAGGAGACTGCCCTTTCCTCGTGCTGCTGCTCCCAGGGATACCCAGGGAGTGTCTGAGTCCCTGCCTTGGGCAGGTGGTGCTGGGGTGGGAGAGGGAAGGAGGAAAGTTTTTCTTCCAGTTGACAGCAGTGCCTCAGGGATGGGTAAAATCCTTCCTAGCCCACGCTGAGGGTGACTCCTGTGGGATTTGCATGATTGGGGTGGGGGTTTGGTCTGTGTTTGGTTATCCTGGTCCTGTGGGCGCTGCAGTTTGCCCAGAGAAGCTGCGGCTGCTCCACCCCAGGAGTCCCCAGGGCCAGGTTGGACAGGGCTTGGAACAACCTGGGGTGGTGGGAGGTGTCCCTGCCCATGGCAAGGAGTTGGAATGAGATGATTTTTCAGGTCCTTCCAACCCAAACCATTCTGTGATTCCGTAATTCTGTAACACTGACCAAAATCTTTGCTCTGAGTCACCCAGGGACTGCTCTGGCTGCAGCAATTTCCTCCTGCACAGAAATGTATCTGTCCCATTTCTGGGGAGTGCTCCCACTAAACCCAGACCTTCTGTAATATGGATTAATTGGGATTATTTTCCTTATCCTCAGGAATTTAACACAAACCACAGGCTATAATTTTCGAGAGAGAGGATGAAACAGTGAAAGATGGAGGGAGGGAAGCGGGGATTTCAAAAGAGAAGGGAAGGAGGAAGTGATTCAGTCAAACACCCTAAACAGGGAGGGTGAATTTGTCCCCATAACATCTCACAGACAACAATGAAGCTGAAGATATGGGAAATTTATCCGTAGTGAAGAGAGAAGGAACAGAAAGAGGCTCATGTGCACCCCTATGGATGGTTCAAGGTAAAAACGACAGAAGGTGGCACTGCTTCAAAGAATTTAGAACTTTCCATCCTGGTTAAAGCAAGAAGGAAAGTCTGTCACTATCGTAAAACATTTCCTCAAATATTAAGATTCTCCAGTTATTAATTCATTAAAAAGTAACTCTATATGAGGGCTAGAACCACCAAAATTTACATGTTTACTTAAGCCCATTCTGACAAGAGAAGCTGAGTAATTTTATGATGTTATGGATAAATTGCAGACCTTTATTCAGCCTCCTGCTTCAGGTTGGTTGTGGGTTTTTTGGGGTTTATTTTTGGGCTTTNTTTTTTTTTTTTTTTTTTTTTTTTTTTTTTTTTTTTTTTTTTTTTTTTTGTTTTTTTTTTGTGGTTTTTTTTTTTTTTATTGTTTGTTTGTTTGGTTGTTTGGTTTTGGTTTTTTTTTTTTTCCCAAATATTTCCTAATTAGCCTAACTCTGCTCTGGATGAGCCAAATTCTGTCAACAGCTGGCTGGGGCCAAAGTGCAGTGATTTTGCATTCTCTTTCTTCATGTGGTTTCCCTAATTTTGCCCTATTTGTGTTTAGAGGCGCTTCTGGATGAAAATGTCACAGTGCAGCTGCAACTGTTGAGATTTGCAGCCTGGGGATGTTTAAAAGTTAAAAGTTTGTTTTGCTAAAGATCAATATTCCCAGAGTTGAGGGTCAGAACATCCTTTATGCCTCATCATCAGAATGGCAGAACTTCTGCTTCTGCATTGGGAATCTCTTTGTTGAGCTTTTTCTTCTTTTTTTGGTAGAAAGAAAAATAAACTTTTTTTTTTTTTTTCATGCTGAGCCAGGCAGAAAAGCAAAATAAATAAAACCAGATAAAAATAAACTCAAAAAAACCCCAAATTCCAGATCTCTAACCCTGCACTGAGCTATCAAAGGGCTGCCCTAAGGAAAGAAATTATTTGCACAAGAGGGATGAGGGAATCCCTAAGAGAACACACCAGGAGGAGCTGTTTTTCTCCAGGAAATCTTTGCTGTGACTGATTTCAGCCTTTCAGGAATTCCACTGAGGCAATAACAAATCCCAGTTCCTTTCCCCAGGGACTTTTCACTGACCTGAGCAGAGATATCGATGAGTTTGGGGAGAGTCAGTTGGCTTCCTTCTTCTGTCTTCAGGAAATCTAGCAAACACCCTGCAGGAGAGAAGGGGCTGCTGTAACTCTTCTGAATAATCTAGAAATTTGTTTTCCCTGGTGTTTCTCTGAAAAAATGCAAGAAATCTGCCTCCATCCTAAGGAAACTCTGAGGAACCATGATGGGCGTCCACTGGAGCATCTTCCACTAGGAAAGCTCCCAAACAGCCCGAATTCCCCTCTCAGATCTGCTGGGCCTTCACCATTTAAACTCTTAGAAACAAGAGGGGCAAAAGAAAGGACAATTTCACCATGGGGGAGTAAAAACCTGAAACAAACTTCCAGTGAGAACAGTGGAGAGGACAAGTTTAAACACTCTTCAAATGGAGCATCACCACAGGTTTTAGTTTTTTTTCATCACCCAGAAAGTCTCTTTTTGTATTAGAATCAAACTTTTGGGTCACTTTCTTTCAGATTTGGTACAAAACCCTCACTCTGCATGGGAGCACTGGCCAGATCACCAGACTGGCTCTGCAAAAGCCCAACAAAGATCTCCAGGAGGGTTTTTACCATTGGCCATGTACTCTGTGACAATGTAGATGGGCTGCTTGGTGACCACGGCGTACAGCCGGACCAGTTTGTTGTGCTGCAGCTTCTTCATCAGGTTTGCCTCTGCCAGGAAGGCTTCGGGATCCATGCTGCCCTCCTTCATGGTCTTCACAGCCACCTTGATGTTGTTCTTGTAGTAGCCTGCAGAGAGATTTCCATGTTTTGGGGCTCTCTGCAGGCTCCATTGGGTGGGTAATAATGAGAAGAAGAGCTCATGGAGCAGAAAACCACGGGAACAGCTTGAATCCCTCATAAAGAAGCACGTGGTAAATCCCAGTGCCAGCAGGTGTGAGAGGAGAAGGGACACTGGTGTCACAGCTGTCAATCCATGAGGCTGCATCAGGGATTGTCCCTGCAGTGAGCCCACCCTCACACAGCCCTGCCAGACCCTTTCTGGGTGAAACCCCTGGGGCCTCCCAGCAGCCGGGCCCTCAGATCACCCCAATGCCACCTGAGAAGCAGGACTGTGCAGCCAGCACATGAACTCAGCCCGGTCCTGTCCACAATCTCGATTTCCAAGGCAACCAGCAACCACGAGGAGGGCGGCAAAGGAAGCTGAGCTCCCCCCACTTCCTCTCCCGCTGATTAGCAGAGGGCAGGGAGGCATCAGAGATGGAGATCTGGGGTAAAAAGTGGAGCAGGGAGGCAGAAAAAGTGGGAAAAGTTCACCCAGGTACCTTACTGGGTGTGATTTAGGATCATTGGCATTACTACAGCTGTGCCCAGGATTCCCAGGAAGGGGGAGTGCATATCCCAAGAGATGATTAAACAGTGACTTCAGCACCCATCCCCTGTGAAAGCCCTGCTCAGCCACTGATCTGTGCAAACTCGAGCTGCCCAGTCCTTCCCAGGAATCCTGCAGCTACCTCTGTGTGTGCACCCATAAATGTGCTATAAATGGTATAAATACGGGCTTGTCCTTAAGGATCCCCACTCCCAGAACAGTCTTGCCTTAGGGAAATGAAAAAAGGCTTTCCATCTCCTCTCTTTATGTCTTTTTTTTTTCCTGAATGGAGGGAATTGCACTTACCCATCCACACTTCCCCAAACTGCCCGCTGCCCAGCTTCTTCACAAGCTTCAGGGCCTCCCGAGGGATCTCCCACTCATCCTGGGCCCAGGGCCTCTGGGGAACCAGGGACGTGCAGGGAGCTGTGAGGCGCTGGCACAGCCCATCCCCTTGCTCTGGATGAGGACAAAGCACAGGACAGTTCAGTGCGATGGCAGAGAAAACCTCCTCCTCCTCCACCCACAAATGCCAGGAAAAATCACCCCATGGAAACCTCCACAACCACACAGAGCAGTGGTGGAGTCCGCAGCCCTTTGAGGGATTTCAAAGCTGTGTGGATGTGGATGATTTAAAAGCTGTGTGTGATTTTTCAGGTCCTTCCAACCCAAACCATTCCGTGATTCCATAGTTCTGTAACACTGACCAAAATCTTTGCTCTGAGTCACCCAGAGCAGTCTAGCTGCAGTAATTTCCTCCTGCACAGAAATGCATCTGTCCCATTTCTGGGGAATGCTCCCACTAAACCCAAAGGCTCTGTAATATCGATTAATATGAATAATGTTTCTTATGGACATGTATTACTGGTGGCCTTGGCAGTTCAGGAGGAACTGTTGGATTCAGTGGTCCTAGAGGGCTTTTCCAATATTTATAATTCTATGATTTCATGAAAAGTTTCAGGCACAGGGATCAAGGCGCCCGGAATGGTCCAAATCATAGGGAAAAGCTCAAAGAGAGCCATAGAGAGCAAATGATCCTGCCCAGTTATTCCAAACCCTGCTCCCCATGCATCCCTCCTGCACATCCCAACAGCATTCACCTCTTTCCTTTCCTGATGGGAAACACTCCATGACTTTAGGGCAGAGCTCACCCCCACAATTCCCTAGGAAGGAACCCAGCACGTGGGTTCTGGTTGTAGGATCCCGCCTGGCCCGTGGGAGCGGGCGCAGCAGCTGTGCTGTGTCCCAGGCCCGTCCTCCCTCTGTCCCCACCCTCTCTCTCTCAGGACACAAATCCACGAGGAAAGGCAAACCACTCACGGCTGTAATGACGGATGAGCTCTGGCAGGCTGCAGAAAGTCATCCTGGGGGAGATGTAGTACCCCCCTCCATCCAGGGAGCGGATCCTGTAGTGCTTGATGACGTCCCCGTGAGCGGAGCTGCTGTCCCTCACGGACAGGGAGTATGCGTCTGGAGAGGGAGCAGAAGGAACCATGAGGACAAACTGCAAATCAGCCACAAACTGTCCACATCAGCCTTGTAACACTGACCAACCCAGAATGTACAGGGTGCTCCCAGCCCTGTCCAGCCTGGCCTTGGACACTTCCAGGGATCCAGGGGCAGCCACAGCTTCTCTGGGCACCCTGTGCCAGGGCCTCACCACCCTCACAGGGAACAATTCCTCCCCAATATTCAATCTAAACCTGCCTTCTTTCAATTCAAAGCCATTTAAAGCCCTTCTCCTCTGGATTAAACATTATGAAATGTGCCAAGGCCGTGGTTCAGCTGGGGGGTACAGAAGAGGGATTCAGGAGAATTGTCTTGTTCAGCCACAAACTTGTGACTGTGGCTAAACCAGACCTAGAGATTCCCATCTGGAATCTTGTCCCTTCTGGGCTTTAAGGGAGCTTCTCATCATCCGCCACTCCCACCTGCTGTTCCCTCCATGAGAATCTAAACCAAGATTTAGGGTTTTAGTGCACAAAAGCATCACTAGATGTTGCTGCAGAGCAGAACTTCACGAGTGTGTGTTTGTCAGTGTGAGTCAATGCAGCTTAGCAGTGTTTTTTGGTTTTTATTTTTCCTTTATGTCTAGATCATATTTCTGGAGTGATTTGTAACAAGCCTGCTGGGCTGTTCTCAGTCTAATATGTCAGCTGGGCTGATAAACTGCCCATTTTTGACATTTTTTAATGGAAAGGCAAGGCTATACATGTAAAAAAGTGTGTGTCTCTTCATGCAGGATCCAAAAAAAGAAGCAGGACCATCCACAGCAACTCTGAAACCCTAATCCTGCACGTGAGGGGAAAGTTTAGTAACATAAAATCCTCAAAAATCCTCACTGGCTGGTGCTTCTCTACCCCAGCACCAGCAGTTTTCCCTACACTGTGCCTAAAAACCATTTGCATTTATAAAAAGCAGCAAAAAAACCCCACCTCTGTGGATATTTGCTGTGTTGGAGTTATAATAAATCTTTACAAGCAGAGTTTGGAAGAGTCTAAAGTTTTCCCAAGTGCCAGCGATCATTTTGAGGGGACTCCCTTCCTGCAGAGACCAGATCTGGTGGTGTAAAATTCATGGAAAAACCTGGTGGTTTAAGTTTAGAGCCAGGGAACCTCAAATTTAACATGATGGTCCCTTCAGCAGAGGAAGTTCTTCTGATTATCTTTCCTTCACCGTGAACATCAGGCAGAAGATAAATTGAGAAGCCCTTTGGATTTGATCAGTCCTGCAGCTGAACAACTGAGAAACAGCCCTGAAATATCTTCAGTGGGGCAACAAAACCCCGAGGGAAAAGCAAAGAAATGGCTCTGCTGGCTCCTCCGTGGCCCTGCATTCCAAAATAATGATAATAAACATCAAGGCCAAAGATTGGATTTGACAATCTTTAGAGAACTTTTTCAACCTTAATGATTCTGTGATTCTGTGAAAAACATGACAACAGTGACAACACCTATAGATCATTATTATTATTATTACTACTATTAACTATTATAAACTCCCATTATTGCTGTTGAGGGTGATGATGTTGTTTTAATTTCAAAGGGACTGAAATACTGCCCAGGTCAGGCTGCAGCCCAGGAGAGCAGGGCTCACGTGGCACAAGACAAGGTTTAGGGTTTGTGTGGGATTTTTACAGGCGGGGCCTGCTCAAGGAAGGAGCCAAGGGTGGTGTGAAGGCAGCTGCACTGAGGCCAAAGGATCCTGCAGGAGGAAATCCAGGAATTGATGACAAACACATCTGCAAGGAGTGTCTGGGGGCTGTGAGTCAGCAGGGAAGAGGAGACCTGCCCCGTTTGCCAGGGGCAAAATAATTTTCTCCCACAGGATCTCCTTTGCAGGCCCCACCAACTCTTCAAACTCTCCTGCATCTTTCAAGCAGAGACAGGGCCAATCTCTGGGCTGACACTGTTAATTCTTACCCTGTCATTGAGCTAATGACTGCATCTCAGCCCCAGTCACAGTTTAATTTTCTGCAGGGAGCGTGGTGGAGCTTCCCTGCCATTCTCCATGGCCGGTTACTGCTCCCTTGGGAGTTGCTGTGCAGAGGAAATGCACTGAAGCTGGAAAGATTCAATTTTTCCTTCACAGAATCACAGAATGGTTGGGGTTTGAAGGATCCTTAAAGCTCATATTGTTCCACCTCCTGCCATGGACAGAGACACCTTCCACTAAACCAGGTTGCTCCAAGCCCTGTCCAACCTGGTCCCTGCTCCCAGTGACAGCAGAAAATTAAAATCATTGGCTCCTAATTCCCTCTGATGATACCCAGGATAGACAAAAGGAGTTTTTGCTCCTCAGCCACCTGCACGACATCCTGGCACAGACCTGGGTTGATAAAGAGTCCAGAGCACAAAATTTATGGAACAATTTCCTCATCAAGAAGTTGACCAGCCCTGGCACATCTGCCCAGGGCAGTGATGGAGTCCCCATCCCCGGAAAGGTTTAAAAGCCAAGTAGATGTGGCACCTGGGGACACGGTTTAGTCCATTTCCTGCTCCCGTAGCTCTCTGCAGCCCCTTAAATCCTTCCCAAAAGGAAGCTTTGGAGCTGAGCTGGATGCAGAGGCTGAGCTCAGGGAGGCCCCTCCTGCTGGGAACAGAGATGCAGGAATCCTGCAGGGAGCCAGGAGCCTCAGCACAGCTCGGGGAATGTTTTCTGCAGCTTTGGGAATGACTGTCACTTCAGGGGAGCTGTGTTTATTTGCAGCAGCTTCAGCAAGGACAGTGCTCTGCCGACCATTTCCCTGCCTGCCACACTGTCCCCATCTTCCCGGGGTGCTGGATGTGCCTTTGTGGACTCTGAGAAATGTTGACTCTGAAGATTTGCAGAGTTTTCGCATCTCAAACCGTGAGGAAAACAAACCTCTGCTCAGGATGGGCTGGGAATAGGTGCTGCTCCAAGTCAGGGTGCAGAACCCATCCCGCTGTGCCTGAGACACCCCGGTATGAGACCATCACCTCCCAGTTCAAGTCACTAATGGGGGTTGGCTCCACCCAGTGCCTGTCCCTGATGGTCAGATTTTGCTGGTGATGTGCCAAGTGAACAAAAACACACATCATGAGGAAAAAAAAACCAGAAAAGAACAGCAAGGCTGCAAGGGCAGGGTTGATTCCGTGGCCTTGCTCTGGACATCTCTTGGTGGGCCACAGGGTGCTTTACACCAGGGAATTCAGATTCAAGGTACACCTGGAGAGGCCTGGCTTTGTCTTTTCCCTTTCTCTTTGGGGAGGAGGAAGCTGTGGCTAAGAGGCATCAAACGTGGTCGTTCAGGCAGCCCAAAGCACAGGGTGCTCAGGCACACAGGATGGCTCAGAGGATGAGGTGTTCGAAGGAATAACACCCAAGTTTTATCCTAAATACCAGAAAAGGCAGAGGGCAGAGACACATCTGAGCATTTGGGACTCACATGGGACTGCCACGGACGGGAACCCACCTCTGCTAATGCAGAATATCCCACACCTCATTCTTCCTGACAGGCCATTAAAGATCTGGTGATTTCTCCTTGGATTTCAGGACTCCACCACCTCTGCTTGAACCCTGTGTGACCAAGACCCACCCACACTCTGGATAACTGCAGAAGTTGGGGACAATTGTCCTGAACAATGTAGGGAAAAATCTGATCCCATGCACGTGTGGCACCCAGAGGGGCCACAAAGGTCAGGATCATGGACAGAGCTCCAGACACAGCACACAAGGGTTTGCTTTGTGTTGCTCCCTCCCTTCCTGGGTGCAATGAACAACCACACCAGCTCCCCAAATATCCCAGCAAACAAAGGCAGAGTGGGAATGGGATAAACAGAAGACACAGCATGTATTGATAAATCCAAGCCTGATCATTGCAAAAGCACCACAAAGGTAGCGGGGAAACTGAGATACAGCAGAAAAAGTGACTTATAAAGTGAAATGCTTAGAAATAAATCTCTTAAATGTTTCCTCAACTGAATGTTCCCTAAAAATTCTGAAAGCTGCAAATCCTCGTGGATAGCAGCCTTCCTGCTTGGCATCAGCTCAGCAGGGATGTGTGGAGGTGAGTCCAGGCACGGGGCAGAGGGGGAAATTCCAAATAGGCTGCTACAGCCTGACACAGCCCAGTGCCTGGTGGCTGAGGGAGACAGACACAGGAGGAGGAGATTGCAGCTGCTGCACCCAGACCCTGGCACTATTTAATTTTCTGGCAGTGCTGGAAGGAACAGATGCTGCCTTGGAGACCCCCCTTGTGAACAGGAGAGAAAAAAAAGAGACAAGAAAGGAAAAAGGAGATGCTACAGTAGGCAAGAGTTATTTGTAGGATGGAGGAACCAGACTGTTCCATCTGTTTGGCCTGGGTTTTTGGAGGTATTTGGGAAACAAATCAAGGAAAAGCAGGTTTCATATGATTTCAGATGGATGCTCCAACTCTCTACTGATCAAGTCACAGCTGGACACCACGACCTTAGAGGTTTTCCAACCTAAACAACTCCTTGATTCTATTGGGAAGACACAAAGCACCTTTTTCCACGTGTTAAGGAAAAACTCCTGCACCCATTTGAAGGGAATGGAACCAAATGACAGCAAGACTGAAACCCTTTCCTGAACTACTCCGTTGATCTGGTTCAGAGCAGAACCACGGGACCACCCTGAGCATCATTTCCTCCGTGCTGTAAACACACAGGATGGCCCAGAGGAAGCAAGGAACAAAAAGTAGGAAAGAACCAACATGGAATTCCCATGGCACAACCTAAATTAACTTCCAGACTCTGTAGATTAATAGCACAGGACAAAGAAATTGTAATTACATGGTTATATATCATGATCAATAAATATATCCACTGCTCAAGAGGAGTGGCCGCAGTGCTCTGGCCTTTCCATCCTCGTGGATCTTTTTTCAAAAGTCAGACCTGTTCATATGGAAGGAAAGGGATGAAACCCATCTGTCCTGCTCCAGGCAGTGTCCTTCCAAAAGTTCTGGTTTGTACAATTTCCCCTTGCTAAAGGCAATCATGGAAAACATGTTTCCCCTGGGAAAATTACGTTTTTTCAAAATTCTGCATGTTTTTCTGTTGCAAATAGGAGAATTATTCCTTCAAGAATGTGTAGAAATATCTTAAAAAAAAAAAAAAAAAGAAAGAAAAAAAAGAGAGAGACATTTCCTTGGGAAGAAAAGGAAAAGAAAACCCCTAAACTATTTTGGAAAATCTGCTTATTTCGGTTCCTGTGTCTCTGCCATGAGCTCTGGTGGAAGAGCCCCTCTTACCACAGCCAGAACTGCACAAATGAGTTGATCATGAATAAATCTCCAAACTCCCAACTCACTCCTAGAGTGCTGCTGAAGGTTTCCCAAGCCTCCACGGATCTCACCTTTGGTGCTCTCGCTCTCCCGGACGAGGAAAGACCCAACTTTGTTCCCAGAAGACAGCAGCAGCCGTTCAGCATCTTTTCTGCTCAGAGTTCTGAAATACCACCTGCGAGACAGAAAAGGCAAAATCATGGCTTGAAAAGGAAAAAACTTTTAAAAAATTGGAATTCTTTCCAGTTAGGTTTTTTTTTTAATCATTACACTGTGAAACTGAGGGTTGTTTTTACCAGCAAGTAGGTTTTTTTATCTGCTGGAAAGTGGCAGTAATAGATTGTTTTGGGTAGATTAGCACCATATTTGGGTTACTTTGGGCTGTTTTCACAGCCTGGAAATTCAGACGGTGTGGGGAGTAGATGGGATGTGCAGTATCCCATACACAGGAGAAATTCAGGCTTTGGATACAAAGAGCTTTTATGTCTCAGCCACATTTCTGTGCACTGCTAAATATTTGCTGAACTCAGTGATGGATCCAAGAAGAGATTGGAGGCAGGACTGATCATTTAGAGCTGAATGCCACAGAGGAGGATAACTCGTGGAAAAAAATTCTCCTTCTGTTTGTATTATGGGCAAAATAAACTCTTTGGACTCCAGACTTTAATTCGATCTCCCTCGCAGGGAGGCTGCAATGGGCTCATTTAAAAAGCAGCGCTGTGAGTCTGGGCGCTGGCACTCAGTTTTGTGTCTTTTTAAATTGTTGGTGTGGTCCCTGGCAGATCCAAGACCTGGATCAGCACACCCCATCCAGAGATTCCCTGTTCACATGTGGACACTCTCTTGGAAGGTGAAAAGGTTCAACACCATTTGTGTGGGTGGACTGGCCCAGTGGGACCAGAGGATGGTCCCTGGCACTGCCACCACAACCTTTCTGGTGTCCCCCCAAATCCTTGTTTTCCACAGTGGGTGCAATCCGTGGGACCAGAACCTTTGCCCACTTTCCCCATAGAAACCTCATCCTCCCTTTCCACACCAAAATGGTGCTTAAAAACTTGTCCTGAACTTTTGGGCAGCATCATTTGGGATGAGGAAAGACCTCCTGCCATCCAGCCCAGCAGTGACATCCTCCTGCCGTGGATAAAGCTCCGCCTGGAGCTTGTTGAGATCCAGGGCACTGCATCCCTGTCCACCTCTCAAGAGCTTCCCCACTTACTTTTCCTGTTCCAGACTGTCCACTTGTGCCACGAAGTTGCTGGGGATGTATCCTTTCCTCCCAGTGCTGAGGGACTTTGCCAGCCACCAGTCTCCCTCTCTGCGAAGGGAGCACAGGGAAAGGCGTGAGTGCCCAGAGGGGGTTTTGTGACAAGCTGAGGCTCTGAGGACGTGGACTGTGGGGTTTGAGCGCTGCAGATGAACCAAGATTCCATAATCCACTCTGCAGATCCCTCTGGATTCCCTAGGACTGAAACCAGGCTGGAGGCTGTTGGTCTTTCAGGGACTTGTGGAGGTGACAATCTCTTGCCATGAATGTGGAGCAACCTCAGACTCAAACCTTTGCCACAACCTCGAGTGAAATGAGTGGTATCTGGGTCACAGGGTTTATTTGTCTCTTGAACAGGACATTGGGGTCCTTTCTGCTCCTTCCTTTGTGTTCCAGACACCCCAGCTTGCTGTCCCACTGCTGACTGAGCCACCAGCCGTGACCCAAAGCCATCCCCACGCAGGGGCTTCTCCATCTCCTTGTCCCACAGGTCCAGCCCGTGGCATCCGGGTGAGAAATGTCACCTCTGGAGGCCACCTCAAACCTCAAGCAGCCCTACAGGGTCTGGGGGCCCCAGGCCCACCTCTGTCCTGTTGTGGACTGGGCCTCTTCTGTGGTGAGTTTGAGAAGCTGAAATGAAACCTCACAAGTGTCTGGCTCAGTTCTGTCCTTTCCTCCGACTACACCCAACCCACATCCTTTGTAGAAGCAGAATCAGCACAAACACAGGACAGGAGCTGTTTTTTCTGTTGTTGTTATTTATGCTGCTTCTGCACCCACAGGCACTGACAGCGCAGAAGGTCCCAGCACCAGCTGGACAGGGACAATACCCAGCCCCAGAGTACCTGTGACCCGCGGGAGTGTCACCGTGCGGAGAGAAGAGGGGACCCACGGCCACGCTCTGGAGCAAAGCCAAGGCACAGGCTGAGCTCTGGTCAGCTCAAAGTGGTGGCTGACCCCAAGGTCCCTCCTTTCCCAGCCTCCCCGTGCTCATCTTTGAACTTCCTGCTGGCAGCGGGTCACTTACTTGGAGAGGACCTGGAGTTTCTCCCCCTTGACCAGCTCCAGGTCACGGTCATTCGAGGCAGGAAAGTCGTACAGTGCAACCACAAACAAGTGATCTGGAAGAAGAATTAACTCCTTTGAATGCAGGCTGTTGCTTGAATGGTTTTACACACACCTGGGTGTACGGCAGGGTATTTCAGCATCTGAACACGGGGTTCTGTCACCCCCCCGAACCCCCAAATCCAACCTTTCCACCAACCCAGCTTTCCTGCTCACCACAGCCTCTGCTCAGGGATTAACACTGATTCAACAAAGCATTTCCTGTGTACATATTTTTAAAACACTGCAGAACCACCCCCCAATCCACAAAACCCAGAGTGTCAACAAGAAAAAGGGGCTTGTGTGGAATTAGGAGGGACATAAATAACCTGTCAGAGTTCAGCCTGAGTTTTACACACTGGTAAATGAAAACTGCAACATTTCCCAGGGTGGCTGTGGAATTTGACTCAAAATGATGTGGTTTTTTTGACAGAAAAAAGTTTAAAGTCACTGCAGTTTCTGTTACTTGGGGCTGTTTCCAGGATTTAGTCTCCCTGGGCTCATGGTCTGTGGCCTGAGCTCTGGGCTCATCCGGTATCTTGTCATCCCTCCCTCCTGAACACTTTTCCTTGCAGATCACAAGATGGGTTGGGTTGGAAGGGACCTTAAAGATCATCCAGTGCCACCCCCTGCCGTGGGCAGGGACACCTCCCACTGTCCCAGGCTGCTCCAAGCCCTGTCCAGCCTGGCCTTGGACACTGCCAGGGATCCAGGGGCAGCCACAGCTTCTCTGGGCACCCTGTGCCAGGGCCTCACACCCTCACAGGGAACAATTCTTCCTCACATCCAGCCCAAACCTGCCCTTTGCCAGTTTAAAACTGCTGCCCTTGTCCTGCTGCTGTCTGCCCATAGAAAAAGTCCCTCTCTCTCCTTTTTATGAGCTTTGTCCACGTGCCACGAAGCTCTGACACAGCCCAGGGCTGATCCCTGTGGGCTGGAGCTGAATCTCTTGGTTTGCAAATTCCAGAGTTGCAAGGGCTGCTCTTGGGGAAGTGGTGCAACCCTTCCCCGAGCTCTGCATGCTCGCAGCCGCTGAAGCAGAAAAGAGCAGCTGTTTTGGGGCAAATCAAAATTTATGAAAAGAATCAGCACGTGCACAGGATCACAAAAGTCAAACCAAAACACCAAGGTGAAAAAGAAAAGGAAAAGAGAAGGAGAAGGAGAAGATTATTGAGAATAAGGAGAAAGAGATAAAAAGAGAATNAAAGAAAAAGAAAAAGAAAAAGAAAAAGAAAAAGAAAAAGAAAAAGAAAAAGAAAAAGAAAAAGAAAAAGAAAAAGAAAAAGAAAAAGAAAAAGAAAAAGAAAAAGAAAAAGAAAAAGAAAAAGAAAAAGAAAAAGAAAAAGAAAAAGAAAAAGAAAAAGAAAAAGAAAAAGAAAAAGAAAAAGAAAAAGAAAAAGAAAAAGAAAAAGAAAAAGAAAAAGAAAAAGAAAAAGAAAAAGAAAAAGAAAAAGAAAAAGAAGTGTGGTGCAGCAAGGCTTTGGCTTGTGCTCAGCCTAATTAATGCACTGAGACCGATGGACAGCCTATTATTAGCATTTTTGAAAACAGCCTGTCAAGCCACTGTCTTTGGGTGACCTTTTCAAATAATGCCACCAGCAACAGAGCCAGACTGGCCCTTTGTCACAGCAAGATAACCGTGTCTCTGGGGCAACTTGGGGACCGTGTCTGTGCAAGGCTGGCTGCTGCTCCGACCGCAATTTGTCAGGGAGGAGGAAGGGTCAGCGTGGGAGGAAAGGCAGCTTTGGAAAGCGGAGCCCTGAGCAGCTCCCGTCAGGCTTTTGAGAAGGAAATCGGAGATCCATGAGAGGTTCCAGCAGAGCCTCTCTCCCAGGATGGGAAAAGGATGATCAGTCACAGGGGAGAATGCTTTGAAGTCTGAAAATAGCTGGCACGGTTGGGGGCTTCCCCTTGAGGCGGCTCGAATTAGCAATGCACCCAAACTCTGTCTGCCTCCTCGGGAAAGTTGTTATCACACATCTGCTCTGACATGAAAGGGTTTGGGCCATGTGCCTCCTGCGAGGTGCCACAACCGGCCTGCTCTCTACACACACACCCTCCTGGTCCCCTTGAAAGGGAAATAATGCAGTGATCGCACTCCTGCTTGGAAAAATAGGAGCAAATGTGCAAATATCTTCAAACTCAGAGTGGCTGTGCACTCCAGAAAATGAAAATGGAGTTTTGATCTCAAAGCGACTGACGTAAGTGAAAATAAATGAAATTAAAAGGAGGGGATACAGCAATGACAAAAAAGGGTTTGTGTGCCGAAAAAATACTTTATCACCTCTTATCCCAAAACAGGCGCTGAGAACACTGAGCACTGAAACGAGCCAGAAGAAAAGCTCTCTCTGCCTGAGCCAGCAGGAGTTGCCATCTCATGATGAAAGGGGCTCTTCCTGTCCCTGAGTCCATCACCCCATGTGGACAGCACTGCCTGGGCTGGTTTGAGCCACGAGAGGCTCCCTGGGGCTGCGAGGAGCTCTGCAGATAAAGCTGCCAGCCCCGGGACTTTGATTGGGAGCCAAACACACGCTGGCTCGGAGTGCTGTCAGGGCAGTCTGACGGCAGCAGGGTTTGCAGAGGCTGAGTGCCAGGTTGGTGGCTCAATAGGAATGATTCAACCAGTCCCCCCAGCGCTCCTTGTCCTCAGTGGAAGGTCTTTGCAACCCCCTCGTGGCCGCAAAGCCGGGCTGAGGCTGTGCCAGGGTGTCCCAGAGGATCAGCCGTTGGTTCAGAGCCCTTTTAGGATGGTCACGGTGCAAGTGACAGCGTGCAGGACACGCTGGGCAGCTGGGGGCACTGAGCCGTGGGTCACTGCTGATGGAAATGGGGTCAGCTTTCTGTTTCAGCCTGGTTTGGGCTGGTCGGAATCACTGAATCCTAAACTTGGAAAAGACCTCGAGGGTCATCAAGTCCAAGCATAAACCCAGGACTGCCAAGGCAACCCCTAAACCATGTCCCCGAGTGCCACATTCCTGTGGCTTTTAAATCCCTCCAGGAATGGTGATTCCACTACCTGGGCAGCCTGATCTGAAGATTGATAGCACATTTTGTGAATTTTTTCCCCTAATATCCAATTTAACCCTCCCCTGCTGCAGCTTAAAGTGATCTCCTCTTGTCCTTTCACTTTTTATCAGGGAGAAGAGCCCAACCCCTACCTGGCTACAATCTGTTTTCAGGGAGTTGTGCAGAGCCAAAATGTTCCCCCTGAGCCTCCTTTTCTCCAGGCTGAGACCCCTCAGCTCGCTCAGCCTCTTCTCCGCAAAGGTGCTCCAGATCAAGGGAAAACATTTTTGATGAGAAGTTTTAATTTCTCACTGACAACTCAGCCTTTTGAGTAGAAACAACCCTTCCTCTTCCCACTTCAGCTGAAACTCACGTTTCTGACAGCATTCCTTTCAAACGCAAAACCACATCCAAGTGACAACAATAAAAACCACCAAGAGATCTCACAGCTTTGAGGTGCTGCAGAAGACCTCAAGTTCCAGAGCATGCTAAGCTTCCACACCCTGAAACTCAGTCCTGTTCGTATTTTGGTCAGCAAGAAGCAAGTGAAGAGGTGGAAGATGTTGTGGTTCCTCACCAGAAGAAATCACCTCACAGAGAGTTGGACTCCTTGTGCTGTTGCAGGTTAAAACACCTGAGGACAAGCACCCAAAGCTCTTTCCATCAGTGGGATTTAAATCCAGCTGTGAGCAGTTGGCAGGGGTTATTCTATTTATTTTCTCTGTCTTATCCATCCAATGCAAGCAAACAGCAGCTCTCTATGGGACTCTTGGCTTTGGGGCCCACCACGGGCCAGGACTTTGCTGTGCTTGTTGCTTTGGGGGTCCAGAATTTAAATTTTGACTCCACAGAGGCCTAAAATCACCCTTAAAAACTTTGTGATTGCTCAGGGAGTGATGGTAAAAGGAATGGGAAACTCACACCATGGAAGAACCGCCCCAAGTGAAAAAAGGATTGGTGATGCCATGTGCACCACAATGAATCCAGAGTTCTGCACCCCTTGCCTGCCTTTGTGCTGCTTCCATGAGGATAAATAATGCCAGGAGGAAATAGGTTTTTTGTTAAAAAATAAATACATAAATGATTTCTAAGACAGAGGTGTAAAAGTTGGAAAGTATCAGGAGGAATTGGGTTTTTGTTACAAATAAATAAATATTTTCTGAGACAGGGGTGTGAAAGCTGGAAAGTGTGGGACAATTTCAACAACTCAAGATCAGAAAAAAAACCCAAAGAAAAATCATTCAAAATGGAAGGAGAGAAAACAAAAAGAAAACAAAACAAAAATTAAAAAAAAAAACCAAGGAAAAGAAAGGGTTGATTTTACATTACATGCCATGCTTCCATAGCCAGTAATTTTCCCTGATTGAATTTAAAGTGCTCCCACAGGATTTAATTCACGTCTCTGAATTTTTTTTTTTATATTATGTGATTGCCTGGATTTTGTGTTTTCTCTTTCGATTCACTTGAATTGTTGTCACTGAGGAGATCTCTGGTATCTCAAATATCTTGCATGGCTCTTATCAGCCCGTTTTGCCATACAGGGCACAGTCAGATTTGCCATCATGTCAGGAAACTCAGACACTGGCAGAGAAAAATAGGAAGTTTTCCAGACTGTCAGCGTGAATATTCCTCCAGAACTGGAACTGAATCTAATGAACAAAATTAGTTTTGAGAGCTGAAAATGCCTAATATTGTACTTAATCCATTTTTTTAGCATCTTTCCACTTCTGCCTTCGGGCATGAAGGAGAAGTAAAATCCGCCTCCCTGATCACAATTTCTGCTATGACTCTGACCAGAGTGGAAAAAACCCTGTGATAAAAACTCTGTGATAAAAACCCTGTGATAAAAACCCTTTGATAAAAACCCTGTGATAAAAATCCTGTGATAAAAACCCTGTGATAAAAATCCTGTGAAAAACTGTCAGTCGCTGCTCAGCTGGGGAGGTGGGAGAGCACGGCCACTTGGAAACGTGCCATGAAAACAATTCTGCAAAAGAAAACAAAGTTTCTGGAAAAATGGAAAAATTTCCATGAAAACACACCCCAGCTCACGTGGTTGAGGACCTTCACCTCCCACAGATTTGATCCCCATAAAAAAAGCCAAATTTGAAGAATATTTTGGTGTTGGAGGAGCTCCTGTGCTTGGCCCATGGTGGGGACCCCCATCACCATGCATAAAACCTGACACTGTCATTCCACCCATCCCATTTATTCACCACCCCCTTTTCTCTTCCCTCACAACATCTTCCCTTTCATCCACGTCAAGAGCTTTCATGTGTCGCTAACTCTCCTCTTCCAAGCCTCCTCCATTTTTCCCCTCTCTTCCAATTATCTCTCTGCGTGTCCTTAATCTGCAGAACCTCTTTGACAGAAACACACGTGAGCTGCTGCTGCAGGCTGGGCAGAGGGAGCTGAGAGCTCCCTGCTAAAGGACAATAATCTCCAAACACCATCTGTGACCCACAGATAATTGCAGAGGTGGATGAAGCAAACAGCCCGTCTCCAGGCAGGGGCTCTGTGTATCCTCATTTTATGTTCTTTCCTTTCTTCTCCTTCTCTTTGTAGCCTCTCTGGGCTCTCTGATGCCTGCTACTTCCTCTGAAATTTTCATCTGGCTGGATAAAGCGTCCACAACTTGTCACACTGCAGACAGGGCAAAGAAATCTCGCACAGCTCCGGGCTCAGATCTCTCTTTGCTCCACCAGCCGTGGAATCACAGAAAACGACCTGAAACATCACCTGGGTCCAAAGGAGAGGGAGCGCTTTTCCCTCTGGGTTTCTTTGATGAGCAGGGGATACATTGGCAGCTGCAAGGACTTGGTGATGCAAACTGAGTTTTCTGCACCACTCTGATAAACTCCCTGCTTGGCAGGGCTGCAAATACAGAAACCACACGGCCGTGACGTGATGGCTCGTCCTCAAACCCGGACATTTGGGGACCACCACCCTGCAAAACCCCACGGGGAGGCAAAGAAAACAGAACCTTACCTTGTGTGGAGGCTTGGTTTAGATGAGGGCTGTTGATAACTTGTCTCCCCTGTGATAGAAATAGAAAGGAAAAAGGAGATATGTATCACTTTGCTGTGTTTCAGGAAGAGCTGATTTCAGCTTCACAGATGAGTGAGAGTCTGGTCCAGAGACCACTGCAGACAGCCAGCAGCCCCTGTGCCTGGCTCCACGCACGCTGTGATGGCTTTAGCGCATTTTGCCATGAGGTGTTCATAGTTGTCTTCACAGAAAGCTGGAATAACCCTTGGCTTCCCTCTGAGGTAAAGCAGAAATCTGCTGCCTGCTCATTTGGAGCCAGCTCCCTCCAACCCCTGTTCACTGATGCCAGGTTTAGGATCAGTGAGGGATGAGGTATGAATGGTCCAGTTGAGAAATGGCAGTTGCAGAATTGTTTGAAGATATGTTGTCTGCCATAATTGTCCCAAGGATTGTGGATATATGATATCCTTTGCTCAAGATTACATTCAAATAAACAGAGGCAATGACTGCAACAGCAAATTAATCAGAAAACTATCGAAATCACAGAATATTCCATGGTCCCTGTGGATGTCCACTCAGGATATTCTATGATTCAATGACTCCATGATTCCTGAGATGGAAGGAGCCCACAAGGATCACCCAGCCCAGCTCCTGGCCCTGCACAGACACCCCAACAATCCCATCCTGTGCATCCCTGAGAGCATTGTCCAAGCTCTCCTGGAACTCTGGAAGCCTCGGGAATGTCACCATTCTCTGGGGAGCTGCTCCAGTGCTCCAACACCCTCTGGGGAAGAACCTTTTCCCAATATCCAGACTAAATCTCCTCTGACACAGCTCCAGCTGCTCCCTCGGGTTGTGCCACTGGTCACAGAGAGCAGAGATTGCTCCACTGTCCCTCAGGAGGAAATTGTAGACTGTGAAATTGAATAGCAACAAGTTACTGCAACTCATCTGGGCACAATTTTAAAATGTTGACTTTGTCCATGGTTTGGTTCAGCCCTGCTGCTGGAACTGGCAAATTGTCCACTGATCATTCATCAGATGAGCTCGGATGGAGCCACCTTGTTTTGGGGGAAAACATTTTCAAACTGGCCTTCACCCACCTTATAGTGCCTGTGGTGGGTGTTTGACCACACCAGGTGTTTTTATACACGTGCAAAAGTGGTGAAATACAGGCACAGAACTAAAAACACCTCGTGTTTTCTGCCTGCACCACCCTTTGACCCCAGCTTAGCAGCAGTGTGGGGTGGGAGAGCTGCTCATCCACTGCCGTTTCTCATTTCAGTGGAATAAATTTGGATTTCTCCTGACATGTGAGAGCTGAGTGCCTGTGGCAAAAAAATAATGAATGGCAGAAGGTGGTCAGTGATACTGTATTTATACTGATAGTGGCTCCTCTCCAGTGAGCTGGAGAGAATGAAATTTAGGAAAATAACATCCTCTTGGTCAATCTGACGTCTGCTGTCATGAAAACTGGACTGAATAGCCACGGGAGAGCCCAGAAATGAAAGTAAAGGAGTGAGAAACAGCTCAAGCTGTCATAAAAAGTGATAATTGGCAATTCCTCCTCTCTCCCAGGGCTCCAGACAGTTTTCACATGAGAGTTGCACCTCGAGTTTCTCTTGTGCTGGCAGGGGCAAGGAAAGACAAAACAACTCCATGTCCTCTGGCCAGCAACAGAGGTGACGTGACTTAGTTTAAACAAGAAGTTTGTCATTTGAGGTCTCCTAAATCCTTCCCCAGTTCCTTCCTGCTCCGTGTCCATGCCAGCAGAGGCTGAGGGAATGCAGAGGGAGCAGCAGATGCTGAACATTTCAGACTGGCTGCAGACCCTCTTCACTGAACTCGCCGGGGACTCACAGTGGTGAAGTTTCCATTGTGGTTTGCAGCTCTGAATCTTAGCCTGAATCTGACCCATCTTGCAAGTCAGCAACATCAGCCTGGGTTTCAAAGTGCTGATGAGAAGATATTTCAAAGAACCAATACACTGTATTTTAGGGGTTTTAAATGTACAGAGGTTCCTCAGAGCCCTTCCCACCAAGTCCAAAAGGGATCAGCAGGCAGGACCAAATTTCCCAGAGAAGCTGTGGCTGCCCCTGGATCCCTGGAAGTGTCCCAAGGCCAGGATGGACGTGGCTTGGAGCAACCTGGGACAGTGGAAGGTGTCCCTGCCCATGGCAGGGGGTGGAACTGGATGGGCTTTCAGGTTCTTTCCAACCCAAATAATTCTGTGCTTCTGTATTTCTGTGATTCTGTGATTCTGTGGTTCTGTGATTCTGTGATTCTGTGATTCTGTGATTCTGTGATTCTGTGATTCTGTGATTCTGTGATTCTCACTATTAACTGCATCACTCCAGACACCAGCTGAGCTGTGGGGGAATCCCAAAAGGACACAGAACTGAGGCTTACCTTGGGTGGGGCAGGAGGAGCTTTGCCCTTGGTTTTTGGGTTGCCTCCAGAAGTGAGTTTCTCACCGGGCATCAGCTGATTTTTGCTGCCAAACAACCCCATCCTGGAAGGAAGAGCAGAAATTGTTTTTAATGAGACAGCTCCTGGGGAAAGGTGCAGGCACTGAGGGACAAAAGAGCCTTTGCATTCATGAGGAACAAGGTGGAGAAGGTCAGAATGGAGGATGACGGGACAGTGAAGAGAGGAGTCGAAAACCATCCTGTCTACAGTCCTGCTGCTGCCTTGGACCTGGTGAACCCCATGGTTTCTGTTCCCACATGACTCTGGTGTTTCACACTTTGCAAATGAGGATCAGACAGACGCTATAAGTCACCAGAAAAACAACGAAAAAGGAGGCTCAAATGACTGCTTTGGGCTCTGGGTCCTCCCAAGGTGAGTCTCTCTCAAAAATCAGGGATTAGGTTTCCTTCTACCCTACAGATGTCTCAGAGCTTCTGGACACCTCGAGGATCACAAATGAATCAAACCCTTTCCCTGGATCATCATCTGGTCTGCATTAAGGTTTTCAAACTTGGGCTTGAGGGCTGCTTGACTTCCATCCTAGAAATGTAATTTCAGCTCAGGAATTCAAGGATAATAACGGGTCTAGGTAGCCAAAATGGCCAAATTCTGCTTGGAGCCTCAAAAATGAAGGGGCAGATGAAGCCAGAATAACTGAAGTGCAACACCCAGTGCCAAAGTCTGCCCCACCCCTGCTTTGAACCAAAGGCTTTGGAAGGCGTGGCCTACATGCCCAAAAACCCCCAAAATTCAAACCCTGAATACTCATAGCTGTGTAGAGACACGTGGACTCCTATTCTTGCCGAAATACCTCAAGATCTGCAGTGATCATGGAGGATCAAGGACCTCAGGTCCAGGGACACCCCCAAACGTCAGTCTGGCACTGTGTCGTGCTAGTCAGACTCCAACCAGTGTGTTCAGAAAAGCTCCCAGCAAACCAGACTCACAGGGAAAAATATTCCAGTAAAAGCAATTTTTTTTTTTTTTTTTTTTTTTTTTACTTTCTAGCATGGATCTAATATTTCAAAATCTGGGACTCTGAAATGAGGTTTGTAATGGAGCCATCACAATATTTTAAGGTAGTTTCTTTAAATGTCTTCTCTCTTGTGCTATATTTTTATTATCACTGATAAGGTGTGCAAAATAGAAGGAATTGGTGAAATATTTCAGGATAGCCTGATACACACTTTCCCCCACAATCCACCAATCCACAACTTTTTCATCTCTGAGGTTTCCTCTGACCTGGGTTTACAGATGGCCCAACCATCTGTCCCCAGGCCTCAGCTCTGCTCCAGGCACTGACAGCATGGTCAGAGGGGGAGTTTCGCCTGTTAAATCAACCAGAGCAGTTCCTGCAGCAATTTCGTTTTCATTTGCAGCCTCCAGGTTGCACCCAGAGCTTGCTCTGCTTAGCAGATTTGGTCGTGCAATGATTTATTAGAGGAACCTTTCCTGCTCTTCCACTCACAGTTTTGTGCCAGGATTTCAGATTCTGATTAGTAGATTTTTGCCACGAGAGTGGCTGGAATTTTCTTTTTACTCAGGGAACAGCAAGGTATCATTTTAAGTTGAGGATGAATGATGGATAAGTTTTAGTTACCACTCATTACCAGCTGTGAAAGACGGAAAATCCACCTACATGTTTGACATTGATTTGTTGGCCTTGTTACGATCTCCCTGGAAAATCNAAAATCCACCTACATGTTTGACATCGATTTGTTATCCTTTCACTGGAAAATCCTAGGATCTTTGATAAACTCTGCTCCCAAACGAGAGATAATTCATGTAACTCCCATATTTTCGGCAGATTTAGGGAATGTGAGATGCAGCACGAGTCAGCAATTTGCTTTGACTGCCAGCCATACCACAAGGATGATCTTGTGAGAAGACTGACAGACCATCTACGGGATCATGGATGCTTCTTTTGGGGTTTTCAGTTGCTCTCGATGCGTGATGGCAACGAAAGATATTTGGGCCATCAAATATATCCTCCCACACACATCCTCCCTCTCCGCTTCCGCTCTGTGTCAGGCAATGTAAGCCGTCCAATCATAAGAACAGCAGGGGCTCACATAATTAATGGAATATATAATAAATAAAGATATTATTATTATTTTGTGATGATTTGGGGGCCTGCACAAGGGTATAAAATGGGGATTGGACCCACTGGACCAACTGATCTCCCAAGATGGAAGGCAGCTCCTGGATGGGTTTTCACCCGGGCAGGGACACCTGCAGGACATCCAGCCCAAAGATGGGGAGCACTCACTTTTGGGTGGGTGAGTAAAAACTCTCAGTTCTGGCCAAAAACAGAGATAAATCCTAAAGTAGCTCCATAGGCACTTTGCAATTGTGAATTCACCAGGGCCAAAGACTGAAAATCTGCACATTTCTGAATTTGCTTGCACTGTAATGCTTTAGTCTTAGGCTGTTGATCAAATCTGAGACTAAGTGGAGTGAGCCACACTTAGATTTCTTTGAGCAGTTGAGAAAGGGAGGAGGTCTCACGGCTTGTGGAAATCCTGGACACAGGGAATGTTTCTCTGCCTGTCCTGAGGGGTCCTGATCCCCAGGAAAACACTGCTTTTGACCTCTGTCCATGGAGAAAGCTTCCGAAGCTTTGGGGTGAGCTTGAATCTACAAGTGTGTAAATAGGCAGTGATGTAGTTGTAGTTTGTCACAGGGTGAAAGATTCAGATTTTGGGTTTGGTCTAGTATGGATGTAGGTGAGAGACCAAGATGGAGGATTTGGGGTGCTGTCCCTTCCTCCTTCCTCCTTCTTCTACCTCCTCCATTTGCTGCTGTGTGGGGAGCACAATTTCATTGGACAAAAAATGCCTGCAATGCAGGTACTGTGTGAATAGATAGACAACTAGGAATAGATGGAAAAAGAATAATAAAGTACGTGTTAGGTACATTGTTGTAGTTAATTGGATAGCATATCTTGTATGTAAGGCCTTGGAGCGGCCATTTTGAGGTCTTGCTGCCACACGGCCTCGAGGTGCTGGGAAGCTGCTGTCATCCAGAGCTCTGAACTGATAATAATATACTATCATATAAAAGATAACAAACTATCTAGAAGACCAAAACATCAGCAAGTCCCGTCTGCATCATTTCTAAGCGTGACACAACACCCTGACGCCTTCCCAGGTGATCCTCAGGACAGGGGACCCCGTGTCGGCAGCTCCGACAACGACTCAACAGGAGAAACTACAGCCTGGTGACACTGTAACCATTGCAACAAGTGATGGAGCTGTTATTTGGATATTCATTGGCAATATTTATTGTATAAATCTAATCATAATCATCCACGTCATCACCGTGCCCTGCTTCTCCCACTGGGCCAAGAATCCTCTTTCAACTACTCTGATACGCAGTGGTNAGGACAGCTCTGGGGATTCGCAGACCCTACAAAATCGACCAGTCCCACTCTCCCAGGGGTCTCCGACACCTTCGGCAGCCAACAGCATCATCCTTTGGGCCAGCAGGCGTTTTACAAAACCCAGAATAGTCCTGCAGACAAATGTGATTGGACACAGAGGGCTGCTGGTGAGCTCCCAGTCCACAGCTGGTGAACCCTCAATTTGTTAAAAAGTAATTTCATTAAAAAAAAAAAAGTGGCTTAGTCAAGTGCACGTTGTGCCAACGCGCTTCGCTTCTGATTAAAGCTTTTAAAAATTATCTTCACAAGGAAAAACAAATGAGAAAAGCCACTCAGAGTAGTTATGCCACCCTGTTTGGTTTTTTTTTCCCAGTGGAGAAGAGCCCTGGGGAGAACACAATAATTTAGAAATAGTGGAAATTTCCTTTTGTGAATTTATAGTTTTTCACATCTAAAAATGTTGGGGGTTTTTAATAACTAAAAGGGGGGAAAATTTTTTCCTCAAGCCTCCAAATTAAGAAAACAAGTTCTTTTTAAAGTGACTAAAAATTGAAGCAGAACAAGCAGAATAAAAAAGTTTTAGGGCAACACAAAGTTTTTTTCCATATCCCTCTTCATGAGGGAAGGCAGTGATAGGACAATGAGTGATGGGTTTAGACTGAAAGAGGGGAAATTTAGGTCAGATATACAGAAGAAATTCTTCCCTGTGAGGGTGTGAGGCCCTGGCACAGGGTGCCCAGAGAAGCTGTGGCTGCCCCTGGATCCCTGGCAGTGTCCAAGGCCAGACTGGACAGGGCTTGGAGCAGCCTGGGACAGTGGGAGGGGTCCCTGACCATGGCAGGGGGGGGAATGGGATGAGATTTAAGGGCTCTTCCAACCCAAACCACTCTGGGATTTTATAATTCTATATGCATTAAAAAAAAATAGCAAAAAGCAGCTTTAGAAACAAAATGATGGAATTCTTGGGGCGGCCCTGTGCAGGTCCAGGAGCTGCACTCGATGATCTTTACAGGCTCCTTACAACTCAGGATATTCTCCAGTTTTCTGAGTCCAGCCTAGGTGCTGCTAGGACATGAGTAAGAAGTTCTTGATGCAGAGATGTTCCTGGAAGAGCCAAGCTGAGGAAGCCGATGGACACCAGGACAATGAGCTCCATGGTGCAGCCAGGCCTGAATTCGTGGCCCAGATGTGCAGGTCACAGGAACTCCAGAACAGGCAGAACCTCTAAAACGGGCTGGGTGCCCACGCTGGGGAATGAGAGAATGCAATTTTAGCAGCCTTCACGGGGGAATTGAGGTGGCACCTTGGCTACAGAGAGGTGGATGCAGGTTCAAGTGTTTCTGCAGGAATGAGCATGGAATATCCTAAGTTGGAAGGAACCCACAAGGATCATCCATCCAGGTCCTGACCTTACCCAAGACATCCCAACAATCCCTGAGGGTGTTGTCCAAACACTCCTGGAGCTCTGGCAGCCTTGGGGCTGTGACCATTTCCTGGGAAGCTTGTTCAGTGTCTGACCACCCTCTGGGGCAAGAACCGTTCCTCATATCCAACCCAAACCTCCCTGGACTCAGTTTCACACCGGTTTTGTCATTTCAAAGCTTTTCCCATCTCATTTTTACTGTGACCAGCCCTGCATGACCCACTGCCATTGGCTGCTTTCTTCCACCAGGGCAAAAGAGATCCAGAGTGATTTCTGATGAGAATCCAGCACTTTCTGCAAGAGGGATGTGGAGGACACTGACAGGCAGCCTTGGGATTGCATGGGCGGGCACAGGAAAGGAAACAAGACCAAATCGAGCAGAAAAGCAGAAGTCTTGGCTCACCATTTGCCTCAACCCCGTGAAACTGCCATGGAAAAAGAGTTTAATACCCAAGCAAGCCAATAGGGTTTCACTCTGAGGGCAGCTCCAAAAAAAAACCCCCTAAGCCTACTGAAATCACAAAATGAGCCCCCTTTCCATCTAGATTCTGTGGTGGGTGCAACAAAATGTTCTAACAGTTCACCAAGATGGGATATTTTAATTCATTTTTAAACTTAAGAATGCCTCTTTTTTGAAGAACACATTTTTAAAAGGAAATGGGTTCAAAACCCCCTAAAAATTACTTTGAAAATGCAGATCTATCCCATTATGAAGGGTTTTAAATGCTGAATTTCTCTTTGCAAGTCCTCCCCTGTCCTGAAAGAATTGCTGAAATCAATTCCCTTCAGATGCAATAATTTAAGTATTCCAGATTTGCATTTTTGCATCAGCGAGGAATGAAAAAGTTGAGTGAAAAAAAATTTCCTCCGGTTCTCAGCACATCACAGATGCATTCAATTCTTTTTTCCCCTCAATAAAATAGCTCTTCAGAACATTTCCTGACCTGGCACCCTTGGATTGCTTCGCAAGACACAAAATTGAAAAATTACTGAAAATCTTGGTGGATCAGCTCCTTAAATAAGAAGAAAGATTTGCTACTGAAGCGGTTTTTGCTGTGACCGCTTTCTACTTCTTCTGGGTTTCAGTCAAGCCCTTTTTAACTCATGGTTTGAACAAATTTGCGGCTTTGCTGCTAAGAGGAGGTAAGAAGACAACTCTGAATCGGCGTGCTGTGCTATAAAGAGCACTGAAACATGAGCAAGGTCATTCTCAGAGGCAGAAGGCGGAGGCTACAGCCATCCTCTGTGACATGGTGGCCAAAGCCTGGCTGCCCCATCCTTGGGAATGTTCAGGGCTGGATGAGTCTTGGAAAAACCTGGCCTAGTGGAAGGTGTCCCTGCCCACGGCTTTAAGGTCCCTTCCAATCCAAACCCAACCATTCCGTGATTCCAGCACTGCAGGAAGTCCCTGTGAGGAGCTGGAGAGCCCCGAGCAAGAAGCATCGTGGTTCTTGCTGGGAGTGAAGCAGATTTTTGGGTTTCCATGTTGCATCCTCACTGGAGAACCGGGAATATCCTTCTGGCAGTGTTCAGACCCCATTCCAGTCCTGATCTTTGAGGGATTTCAGGTTGTATTTGTGCAATGAGGGCTCTGTCAAACGCTCTCATCCTTGAAGGGAGGGTGAAGAACCCCCAGGAGCAGCCGGGCTCTCTTGCTGAGGTGAGGTGCTGATGTTGGGGCCAATCCATCAAAAACCTCTCACACCCAAAGAAGCCCAAAGCAGCTGTAGCTGCCTCCTTCTCTTGGCCCATCCTCCTCCATCCCATCCCAGCGCACCCCACCTCCCTGGCTTGGACTCTGTCCAGGTCCCAGTCTCGAGCACAGCCAGTGTGGCCAAATTGTCCTGGAAATATCTGTTCCCTGGCAGCCCAGAGAAGAAGGACAACAAATCCAGCTTTGTGGTCCTGTGATTTATCCCTAAGTGAGGGGTACACATTTCAGGAAAGAGACTGAAGCCCACTGGCTCATTTTAGCATCTCCTGCTACAATCCAAGCCAGCTTTCCATTTCTATTACAATTTATATCTGCCCTAAATCTACCGTTTTTCTTAGGCCATGATTTGCAGGTGAACCTGGCTCAGGCAAGCAAACCAAGCAGAAAATCCATCTGTTCCAGGCCTTTCTGAAGAGCTGGGACAATCTATGGGAGAAGGCTGTGTGAGGCTGGAGCGGTGTGGGAGCACACAGATTTCCAGGACCTTGAGTTTAAGCAGATGCAGAAAATTTTTTGACAGGGAATTTAAAAAAAAATAAAGAAAAGAAGATAATAAAAGCTTCTTGCTCATTCCAGAAAAAAGAAAACAGCCTCCTGTTGCCAGAGTGGTCATTCCCTAATCAAAACATCTGTCTGGAGGAAAAATGGCTGCTTACATTGAGTTTGCATCCCGCTGGAGGCTGCGGGCCAGGAAACTGAGCCAGGGATCAGGGTCTGGGAGAGGAGAAAAGCAGGAGGGCAGACAGCTGATCCCACCTCCCTTCGTGCTTCCCTCATGAGCTCAGCCCAGGCAGCGAGGTGGGATGTCTGCAGGGAATGACTCTGCAGGACTCGGGGGCAGTGGGATGCACTGGAGTGGGCGAGGAGGAGGATGCGTCCAGGAGAATGAGGCTCAACCCCCTGCAGCCACCCTGGGGTTCTTCAGCTGGGACAGTTTCATGAAAAACTGCGCTGCCCAACAGCACTTCCGGCAGAGCCTGGAACTTCAGCCGGAATTTCAACCCAAATTTCAACCTGAATTTCAACCCAAATTTCAACTCAAATTCCAACTCAAGCCTCTCTCTGCCCATTGTTGGCGTGGGCCAAGTTGTGGATGAGTCCTGGGTGAGCTGGGGCACAGCAGGGAGAAATCCCCTCTGCAGCCACCCCTACCTGACATCCAAGCCCTGTGGAAGTGGCCAGGCCATGGTGCCTTGGCTGGAATCCCTGATGCTCCTTTCCACAGCACTTGGAGGACACATCACAGGAATCTGAGGGGATGTGGGGAGGTCCTGGCCCTCCCAGCCCTGAGAACACGAGGGGACGGATGGGCTCCACCCCTCTGCATGTGGCCACTCAAACTTCTGCCCTGGGAAAGGCCCCTCCTGGAGGCTCTACATCCCAGGGGATGAGTTTTCCTAGGAAGAGGACAGCATTTTATAGGACCAAGAGGAGAAATGAACCTGGCAGCAGGCTGGTGCTCAGGAATTGAATTCCTTAGAATTCTCAGAGGGAATGCTGCTCCCTCCCACCACACTCAGCTGAGGCAAAGGGCCGTAGGGAGGGATCTCCAATTCCCCACCTGAACTGCGTGTCAGGAATAGCAGTGGGATCGCAGAGCACTTCCCTACTCATCACAGCTGTGTCCAGCTCCTGCCAGCCTTCCCCACACGGAAATCCTCTCGTCCCCTGCAGGCCCTGGAAGAACGGGGAGGATGGCAGCGCCAGGATGAGCACACCTGGCACTTCCTTGTCCTCCCTCCTTTAGCAGCAGCCAGAGGGAACAGCATCCCTGCAAACCGTCCCCAGCAGGCGCGGGGAGTGCCTCCATCATCTCCTTAACCCACAGATTGTGGGGAGAGGAAATAGGGCAAGGAGGGATGGGAGAGAGGATCAAACACCTGCTGGGCTTCTCCCCACCCTCGGGGGAACATGGATGGGGGTGGGACGTTCTCGACTTGCCTGCTTCCCACGCTGCTGCTCCTGGGGACGCGATCCGAGGACGCGCGAGCCGCTGGCCGGACCCATGACAGATGCTCCATGGGGCTGGAGGCCCTTCCCAAATTCCCAAATTTTTCTTTCAGAGGCCTCTGGCTTCCACCACATCCACACCATCCATGAGACCAACAGCTTTACACCCCCGGATCACAGCAGCAGCCTGGTTTTGCAAATGCTTTTAATGGGATTTCTTTTTTTAATCAGGTCTTTGTGTCAGAACTGACTCTTTTCTCCCCCCCTAAGGATTCCTTGCTCTATTTTGGTTATAAAAATGATCACCTGGGAGGGGGTGAGAGTTGCACTTCCCAGACAACCTGGCCAATGAAAATAACAATGAGGAAGGCGAGAAACACAAAGAGAATCCAGACACAAACCCCAGCAAACGCCACAGGCTATTAAAAGCTGTCATTAAAAACAGTGAAAATGACTGTGAATGGATTGCACTCCCACTATGCAAACCACTAAATTTTAGGAAACAACCCAACAAACTGGCTTTGCAATGATCTTTCCTTTCTGTGACCAAAAAAAAAGACCTTTTACTGATGAAACATATCTTGTTCCAGCCAGCCCCATCCCTCTATGAACCTACTCAACCATAGCAGCGTGGTCTAACGAATTAAGACCTGGTCAGGGACTTGTGGGTGGCTCTGAGGAAGTGCCTTTCTCACTTTGCCTCAGCATGTTCGATTGACAGACCGAAACTCTGTCCTGGGAGATAAATGTTGTATAAGAAGCAGGATTTGCTCGTACTGAGGGTTCCCATGGCGAGCGTGTAACAAGCTGGCTCCTTTGGGGTGTTTTCAGTGTATTTTCTTAAGCTGTTGCAAACACGAGGCCCCCCAAAAACCACCCCGTACGCCTCTGTGGGTAACTGCACGGCGTCACCTTTGCGTCGTAAGGAGGGGGAAGGACGCCTGGTGTCAGGCAGCTCGAGGCTGGGATGACCTCACACCGTTTACACTTCAGCTGCCCCCACTGAGCAGGACAAACACGAGCCAGCGTCTGCCGGCTGTGATGCACAAGCTAAAGGTCACCCCGCGCTGCTGAGGTTGTTTGCGGGAGGAGAAGCTTCACAGGGCAGATCTGAGGTCATGGCAGAAAACCTTTACCGGCCACAGGACACAAGGACAACAAGAGGGTGGCTGAGGACACCACGGTGTGTGAGGTGGGGGTGGCTGCCCCAGGGTGTCCCCTCTGATTCAAGGGAATCAGCCTTGGCTCTGCAGCTGTCTGTCCTTCCTGGCAAAGGAAGACAAGCCCACGGAGGGCTGCAAGGCTGGCTGGGCCGTACACAGGGGCCCGCAAGTCCTTGGGGGTCACACAGAGTCTGTCACCCTGGATGGTCAGCACAGAATCTCAGAATCTCGAAATCCCAGAATCCCAGAATCCCAGAATCCCAGAATCCCAGAATCCCAGAATCTCAGAATGCCAGAATCCCAGGATAGTTTGGGATTGGAAGGGGCCTCTGGAGATCACCCAGTCCAACCCTCCTGCTCAGGCAGGATCACCTGTAATGGGTGACACAGGAACATGACCAGGTGAGTTTGGGATGTCTCCAGAGAAGAAACTCCACGCCCTCCCTGGACAGCTGTTTCAGTGCTCTGACACCTCAACACAAAGAATTTCCTCACAATGGCTGAGGTGGAATTTCTTGTTTATGTCCATTTCTGCTCATTCCATGGCTGGGCACTGCTGAAAAGAGCCTGGCACCATGCTGTGACACCCTCCAAGCCTGGGTGACACTGAAGACAATCAGGGCACACACCCAGCTCAGCAGGCCTCAGCCAGGTGTGCCTGCTATTCGAGACACAGAAATGAGGGAGCCCTTGCCGATTTCCCAAACTTCCCCCTTGCCGATTCCCGTTTTCCCTTCCCAATTCTCCTCCAGGGCAGGGGATGGAAGTGGAGCTGCTCAGGTTTGGGGCTGGGGAAGAAGAGGACAGCGCCAGGTTAGGTGGAGTGCTTTGAGCTTTACGACAGGGCCCCACCATTTGGTGAGTGACCTCTCTTTGCTAAATGAGCTTCACTTCCTATCCCTATGAAAAGGGAAGTTGCTCTTTTAGAAAGCTGCTGTCATCCACTGCTGGGGTGGGAAGGAGGAGCTACCACGAGGTGCAGCAAAGGCTGAGCACGGAGGCAGCATCTGCCAAGTCATCCTGGGAGCAGGGCGACAGCGTGGCAGCTCCCGACAGAAACCTGCTTCTGATTTGAGACACATTCCCGCTGCTGACAGCGGGGAAACCCGGCACCCGCAGCAGCCGCCTGCTGCAAAGGCTCTCCCAGCGATGGCCGCACTTCAAGCTGCTCAAATGCATGAATTAAAAATAAAAAGTGATTGGATGTGGTGTGGTTTGCCTACTGCATCCCTAGGAGGTCTTTCTGGTGTCTAAGGTATCCTGTGGGCACATCCCTTCGTCCTCGGGCCTCCTCTGGTTTCCTCCAGCCTGGGGATCTCGTGGCCACGAGATGGAGCTTCTGGAGTCCAGAAGCCCAGACAGTTTTCTTCCTCAGCCCAGGGGTGTCCTCTGAAAGCAGCTGGAGGGGGAACCCTGAGAAAGCTTGTGAAAAAGAGCACTAAAAAGGGAAAAAGTCTCTCATTTGCAGCTCCCAGTCGCTCCAGATGGGCTCCATCTGTCCCTGTTCCCCTGACCTGAAAGCACAGGCTGTGATCTCACCCAGCCAAGCAGGGTCTTTCTGCTGGTGGCTTCCACTCTGTTCTCATACGTCAGCCCCCAGATGTTCCCCAGTGTCTTTGCAGGCCCCTACACGAGTGTGAAATCATGGAATTATAGAATCACTGAAAAATTTGGGTTGGAAGGGACCTTAAAGTTCCTCCAGTGCCACCTCCTGCCATGGGCAGGGACACCTCCCACTGTCCCAGGGTGCTCCAGGCCCTGTCCAGCCTGGCCTGGGACACTTCCAGGGATCCAGGGGCAGCCACAGCTTCTCTGGGCACCCTGTGCCAGGGCCTCACACCCTCACAGGGAAGAATTTCTCCCCAATATCCAGTCTAAACCAACTCTCTGTCAGTCTGAAGCATTCCTGGGAGAGCGTTTCTCCAGATGACCCCAGAGCCCACCAGGATGACCCCACAGCCAGACTCCTGCAGCAGCAGCCCCTGCACGGCCTCCTTGTGCAGCAATGCCCATCCCATGGCATTTTATCCATTTTACACTGAACCAAAGGCATTCCCGTTGGGATTTCTGCTGCAGAGGTGACTCCAGCTTTGCTCCGAGCCCTCCAAGAGGATGAAGGCACCTTTGCTTTTCCAGCTGGCCTTCAGGACTTGTCCCCCATCCTGCTGCTGCAAAAGCTGGGCAGCTCATTTCCTCCAGACATCGTTTTCATGGGCTGGCCAAGCTTTTCTCTTCCCTTTTAGGAATGAGTAGTCTCCTTTACCATCAGAACCTCCCTGTTCCTGCTCCTCTAGCAGATGAAAAGCTTATTTACAGTGTCCTGCTGCTCTTGGAAGAGGCTGATAAGTTTTAACCAACCCACCAGACTCCATTTTGAGATTTTGGAGCTCTCTGAGGACTTTTTGAACGCTGAGGCAGCATCTCAACTACTAAAACACGCAATATTGGGGTTCCTCCCCTGCTTAAATATTAAATAAACCCCTGGTGGTCCCCAGAAGCTGTGGTGGCTCCTGGATTATATTTATCCATGTATGTTTATTATGTTTATTTACAGTCTATCCTGATTTCACTGGCCCTCCTGTTGGATCTCTCCTTTTCAAGAGACAGGCTGTCCCTTTTTCCCTGATTTGAATGAAAGCAGAGGATTCTCCCTGATCCCATCCCTGTGTTTGGGATGACACTCAGCCACAGGCACCACACCACCCCGAGTGCAGGGTGAAGATGGGCTCCCTCTTATTTCACTGCCATTATTTATTATTAAATCTCATCATTTTTGCAGGGATTTCTCCAGGAACTGGGATGAAAATTCAGGTTTTGTTTGATGGCAACTGGGAGATATTCTGCTAGGAACTGCCACAAAGAGATTTTGTCTGGATCCTGCAAGGAAAAGCCTTTTTGGACAGAGAAAGTGACTCCTGCCCAGAGCAGTCCTCCCTGCCAGGCTTGTCCTCCACTCACAGGATGACTATTCTTGGCTCCTTGCAGCAGCCAAGACCTCGTCTCAATATTATTTCCTTTCTGATGCTTGTAAAGAAAGAGGGAACCCATTACTTTTTAATCCCTTATCCAAAATTAGAAGATTAACTCCATTTTCAGAATTAAAATAACATTAAAACATCCTTATGGCGCTCGAAGGAGACAGAAATGTGGCAGAACAAGGGCAAACCTCGCCACCAGGTTTGTTACAGAAAGTCGTTATTTATGGCACTGGTCGTCTCTCAGGTTACCTCACATTGGATCTGGTGTGAATTTATTGCTTCAGAAACAAAAGAAATCTTATTTCCTAAAGTTTCTTGCTTTTCCAGTGCCCGTGCTCTGCCTGGCAGTACCACACTAAAACAACCAGGATTTCTTCTCACCTGGTTAGGACCAGTCTTGTACAGAGTCCCACATTCACAATTCCCTTACACTCACAGTTATTAATTCTTGGCAGACCACTCAGTGACTTTTAGAATGCTTTTCCCGACTTTTTAACCACAATTTTCAGGGGAAAAAAGCATTCCATGGGAAATCACCACCTTTCAAAAGGTTCTGTCACAGAAACACCACGAATATTGGCACCTTTCACTGGAAAAAAAGAATAATAATCGTGCAAGTTTGCTGCATTAATGCCTCAAGCAGCTGTGCTCTTCTTCCTCTGCTTCTAAAATCATCAAGGCCAAATATGCAAGAGACAGCCAGGAAAAAAAATATTGAGATAAAAGTCAGTTTAAAGCTTTTCTATCGATTACTCTGCCTGCTTGGCCCGACATCACTTCTCCCTCTTTCAATCACTCTTTGCAGGTGACACCTTGATTTTTTCCAGAGACTCTATTCAAAACCCACTTCTCAAGCATCATCCTCTCGCAGGCACATTTTGAGATGTTCTGCTCCAAATTTCGTGGCTCCCAGTCATACACATAACCCTGGAAGCCCCCGCGGCTCAGGTGTTGGGCAAGGAGCTGTCTGGGCTGAAAGAAGTCTGGCATTTCCTCTGCACCAGGCTTTTTTTTATGGTTTTCTTTCCCACCCCAGGTTCCATGGAGAAGAGGGACCTTCCGTGAATGAGGAAACACCATCCTGTAGTAAATTGGGATCATGGGGACCTGGGCACGGGGCCAAGCACCTCTTTTGCCTCTTGGCTGTAAGGTCCCTTTATCAACGGACAAAGTTTTTCACCCAACCTTCATCCACCAAAATCATTCCCGATCCTGCCATCACCCAGGCAGACCAGACATCCTGGACACTGAGCAATTTTTCATTCTTCTCCTCTCGTTAAGTAGCAAAGAATTCATTTGTGAGCCACATGTTTATTATTTCTGCTGTGTCTCCTACGTGCCTGGCACACAGAACCCCAGGGGTGCTGCTCACTGCTTTTTGATCAGTAACACATTCCACGGCTTCCAGAGGAGCAGAAATGGTCAGTGGGATTGGGTCAGATTTGGAAAACTGTTTTATAAGTATGTAAATAAATAAATAAAGAGGGAGAAATGCAGGGGGATGATTTTGAAAAGCGCATTTCAGTTCAGAAGCCACGTGTTTCTCACAGGGTGGCAGACATGTAGGACTGGCACCACAAAGGTCATTAATCTCAGAGACCCCCTAAATTGTACTTCAAAGCTTTCAGTGATGGAAATTTCCAGCGATGGAATTTCCAGTCTATCCCAGCCCTCCAATTCCCATAGCCTTAAAATTACTTCCTAACGACCACCACTAATTTCCTTCACTGAAAGACTCACAACTGCCTGTCCTGCCCACGTGGATGTCCCATCCCTGGAAGTGTTCAAGGCCAGGTTGGACGGGGCTTGGAAACACCTGGGATAGTGGAAGGAGTCCCTGCCCACGGCAGGGAGTTGGAATGAGCTGATCCTTAAGGTTCCTTCCAGCACAAACCATTCTATGGTGGACAGCAAATTTATTCCCTCCCTCTCTGCTGTGTCCCAACATCATTTCTTGCAGTAATTCCACACTTCCCACACCTTTGCTCAACCGTGTCCCTCTCCTTCAGGCATTTATCTCTGGGTTTGGAAGCTGGAATAGGCAAGACCACAACGTTTTTGAAATTAAAGCTGACCAGCATTAACAAAGACAAAATTGCTCCGTAAAACCACAGGAACATTGTTCTCCTGCTCAGCTGCAATTTTTTCTGGGAAAAAATTTTAATTAAACCCCATTTTTTTACTTCTACACCAGGCGCTGCTGTAGTTTGAGCTTGGTTCTTGTGGGGGCGGGGGAGATATTTTTGGCTGGATATTGTGATGGATTTAAACCTGGTATGGAAAACAGGCTGACCTGCGAGAAACAAAGGTCTTGTCCAGCATGAAATATTGGAATTCTGGTTTACATTTCTATTTATTTTTAAGCAAGAATTGCGACCCTGCATAGCCTGTTTTGCCCAGTGATGTCCAGTGGTGCAACTGCTCCCAAGCAGCATCAGGACCCCAGGGCTGTAATTTGTTGCCAAGACCTCTGCAAGGGGGAATTTCATCCATTTTTAGCCCTCCAGCTACTTCTGATCTTGCAATGTGGAGTCGGCCTAACGATAAAAGCTGACTTGCACCACACGGAATTAAGACATGGATGGAAACTTTGGGGCTGGTGAGGATTCCAGGAGGATTTAGTCCCAGGTGTCCTGAAAGATATTTTGCCCACGACAGAACCCCTGCAGGAAATGATTGGCTGCAAGGGGAACTCACCCACATGGAGGCAATGCTTGGTTGCCTCCAGAGGCTCATGAACCATGGAGGAGAAGTGAAGAAACACCTTTTTTTAACACAGATGGAATGGAAAGAATGAGGGGAAGGAAGGACCAAATAATGGTGAAGTAACAGCATGCCCAGGAACTCCTACTCTGCTCAGCACATCCCTGTGTTCCCAGGTGAATCCCCCCTTTCCACACCTGCCTGAGACGACAAAAAGCCTGGCCTGATTCTGAAAATGTCCTCAAGACCTTTTCGGATGCTGATGTGCCCAGAGGCGCCGCAGAGCATTAAAGGTTGAGAGGTCAGTCAGGAGGAAAGTCACAAAGCAGAAATAAAGGAGCTGATAGCCGTGTTTGGAATGGACACCAGCCCAAATTATGAGGGAATCATAATTGTGGGTTTATTTGAGAGGAGCTGGGAGCAGCCACCTCAGCTGAAAGCCCGGAGTTGTTACAGCATCCCAGAACACCCCACACTGATTAAAACAAACGTGGGGATTCATTGGAAAAGAAAAAAAAGAAAAATCAGCAGCACCTTTGCAAAATTTTCACTTAAATATGCCTTTTGTCTTTCCTCCTTCACCAGAAAATTCAGATTTTGACTTTGCAATCCTCACAGGGCAGCAATAGCCCTGTACTGGCAGAACAAAACAGAATGGGCCACAAGGGTTTTTTCACTGACTTTTGGGTACCAATATAATGAAAACGCTGCAGGAGGCCTGGGAGAAGAAAGCAGAGTATGAACGAGAAATCACCAGCGCTGCAACCCTCAAACCTTCTGATAAAAATGACTTAAACCTTGACAGAATGACTGACCGAGCATGTTAATGAGGGTGCTCGGGCTGCCCTGCAGCTGTCCCTTTTTTCATTCCTCATTTCCATCTGCCTTCTCCATCTCCAGCACGTACCCAAGCCGGGACCGTGTGCGCGTGTGCTCTGCATGCAGCACGAACCCTCGCTGCTGGAAGTGCCCTGGTTTCGCACTGTTAAAGATCCACGATCAATTAAATATCAGAGCAGCCCGTCACGAGAGGCAAGAAATAGCCCCAAATCATGACTGGGGTAAATGAAGCACTTTAAAGAACATCTGTGGGGCATCATCGGCCACAAAGCCCTGAGGAAGCGCCTGAGGAAGTCTGAGATGCAAATACCCCAAAACACAGCAAGTGCTGTTCCCTCCCAAAAGTGCCACAGCAAGTACAGATATCCCGGAATATCCACGCTCCAACGTAGAGCTCTGGAATTTTTAGCCTGACCTAAATTTTAATCAGGAACGAAGTTATAGGCTTAGTGCAAATCCTGGGGAGTGACCAGGGTAGAAGCAGCGAGTCCGCTCTTCCTATAGCGCTGTTGGAGATTTCCAACTTTGCCAGAAGCTTTGTCTACAATCAGCGTTAACTTTGCGCTGGTTTTACCAGCTTCAGTGGAGGAGCCAGTGAAAACAAAATATTGCATCCAGTGAGACCATTTAAACCATCTGTGGGCTGGAAGAAAACTCAAAAATCCCAAAGTGCATCCCTTCAAATGGGGAATTAAAGATTCCACCGTTCCCCACGCTGTCCGCAGCACCCAAAGGTTGCTGCGTTGGAAGCTGAGTAGCCAAACTTCCACCTCCCCTCAACTTCAGAACTGGGTCCCTGATTTCACTTTCTCCTGTCACTCTAATTTCCAAGAAATTCAGTTGGATGAAACTCATTCACTCCTTGTTATCAGCTACTTTCACTGCTTTTAAGAGAAAAAAAAAGGTTGACCTGTGCCTGAGAGAGAACCCGCTGGGTGAGCGTCTGACTTGGAGCATCAGAACCACCTCAGAGAGTTCCCAATTCCACACTGGGAAGCTGCCAGAAGGACAGACAGACACACACACACCCCCTGTCCTGCTCCACAGCAGCAGATTGGCTCACTGGACATCCCACCCTAAAGGCTTCAATAATCACTGGTCCACAGATGGCCCAAATCTTTAAATATGCCCAGTGGAGCCCCAGACAACAAGCAGGCAGCAGGAAGGAAGGAAAACTGCTGGAAAACCATTCACACTTACCTTGAGAGTCCTGTGTTCAGATTAAATCATATCCACTCAATCTAAGCAGTCCACCAGAGCTGAAAAACCCCTTCCAGATCATCAGCACGGGACCATCAGCTCCTTTCGATGCGTTTCAATCCTTGGAGCGCGCAGAAAGAGAAAACCCTAATTCTTCTTGTTGTCGTGTGTTGAGTTGCTGTTGGTGGTTTCCTGTTGCCAACAGCTGAATGACAAATGGAGCTGGTTGGTTACACTCACAGCAGTGGAGGGCCGGCAGTGTGACCACACTTCTCACACACTACTAATATTAGAATGGGGTCTACCTTAGAAGAACCCAAAAAGCCTCCTCAGGCTGTAAGAAGTCTGCTCCTGCTGCAAACAGGGCCCCGAATCGCCCTCATGCAGGCCCGGGTGAGGTGAAAGGCATCCCCTGGAGCCTCAGAGTATAAAGCTGGTCTGAAAATGGGAGGAGAAACGTGGGTCTGGGGTTGTCTAAACTGGCCCATTCACAGCTCAGAGCAGCCTGAGCCAATAGAAGGAGTGGGGTTATTTATTGCGTGCACTTGACTTTAAGAGAGCTTATCACCAGTCAGGTTCGAGCCTGAGAAGTTTCTTTTTTTGTAATCAGCTGGGTTACGGGGCTGTAACCTCACTCACTTTCCATTTGAGGTTCTGTTTCTGCTTCAGATCTCACCTAAAGAGGCTGGCCATGTCCTTCCTCCTTTCTTCGGCAAGTACAAGACAGCTGATGCCATTTAGGGCACAGGGGGAAGAGCACAGGAGGCAGCTGACAGCACATCCTGGTATCTCTTTATCGCTTGTGAGTGAGATTTGGTGAGATCTGCCTTCCCCCTGATTTGTGCAATTAACTGCTTGTGGTGCTGCTCAAAGCTGGGCCTGTGCTGAGCACCCAGAGCCCATCCGGGGCTGCCGTGGGCGAGGCCCAGCTCAAACCTCACTGCGCTGGGGGATTTCAGTGCCTTCCGTTCCCAAGGGTCTTTGGGCACCAGAGAATCACTGAGAGGTTTGGGTGGGAAGGGAAAATAAAGCTCATCTTGTTCCACCCTCTGCCATGGGGGACACCTCCCACTGTCCCAGGCTGCTCCAAGTCCTGTCCAGCCTGGCCTTGGGCACTGCCAGGGATCCAGGGGCAGCCACAGCTTCTCTGGGCACCCTGTGCCAGGGCCTCACACCCTCACAGGGAACAATTCCTTCCCAATATCCCATCCATCCCTGCCCTCTGGCAGTGGGAAGCCATTCCCTGTATCCTGTCCCTCCATGCCTTGTCCCCAGTCCCTCTCCAGCTCTCCTGGAGCCCCTTTAGGCTCTGGAAGGGGCTCTGAGCTCTCCCTGGATCCTTCTCCTCTCCAGGTGAGCACCCCCAGCTCTCCCAGCCTGGCCCCAGAGCAGAGGGGCTCCAGCCCTCCGAGCAGCTCCATGTCCTCCTCTGGAATCTCTCCAGAAGCTCCAGGTCACTCCCATTTTTGCAGTGCTGTGAAGCTCCATCATCCTCATTTTCACCCTCACCCCCAGGGCTCCACACCCACCAACTCCTCTGAAGGCCGGGAAGATGATGATCCTGATTTTATCCTGCTGGACTCTGGATAAAACCGCTGCACGTTGAGACAAGGAGAAAGGAAAACCAGCCAGAGCCTCATCAAACAGGACAGCGGGGATCCTGCCTGAGACTGGCTGAGCGATGGGATGTTTGTCAGCTCTTTCTGGAGATGAGGGATGAAAATATTATTGAAGAGAAGGTTGGGTCTTTGCTGTGGGTCCTGAAGTTTCAAGGATCACCACTGGCTGAGATAACACCTTCCTCTGATGGATTTCTGCAGGGGAAGCTGTCTGGAGGCAAATCCCAAAGTATGTATCTCTCTGGAATAGTGGACATCGGGAATGTTGCAAACATTCGATTTCATGGCTCATTCATCAGTCTGAATAAAGAGCAAAGCCAAGCAAACACATTTCAAGTGCTGTTCGCATTTTAATGTCCCCAAAAGGGTCAGTTTGGCTGAAATAGAAAAAAATTCTAACAGCTGGGTTGAAAGAAAAATAAATATTAGAATCCAATTATTGATCTTTCATTTTATTGCCCAGACTCAGTTTGTCAGGCCACCAATTGCTGAAGTAGAACTTTGTTTCCTGGCAATCAGTTACAAATCCAGGGAATTCCACCCAGCTCTTCCTGCAGGAGTGAGCAGGAAGTGATTCCAGGGTGAGAAGGGAGGGAAGCTGCAGCTTGGACTCCACCCTTCATTCACCTCAACTTAAAGCAAGAGTCTGAGATGGGCTTTTCGTACCTTTCCCTTCCTCACAAAGCCTGGGAAATAAGTCCAGGGCAATCACAGAATTTTTGAAGGCCCCTCCAGTCCTGTGGGTTTTGGTGATGAAGCCTTAGTGGGTGGACAGGTAAGAGTGGAGGAGGAATTTTTATTCACTAGCACTTCTGGAATTAATTTACAACAAATATTTTGAGTGAAAGTGGAAGTGAAATCCATTTTTTCCAGCAAAGAAGAGAGGTGGAAAAGACATATATCAGTCCTGAGATTTTAAATCCGTTTTACTGTAATGGATTGCTGCAATGAATTGAGTTAGTAGGCTTATCAAAGGAAACCTTACATATTACAAATTTACAAATAAGTCAAAATCTTTGGAAATGGTCTTGGTTTTATTTGGAAATGATTTCTAGTTCTTCAGGTCTTGGTAATTTTTTTTTTAGTTGAGGGAAGAATAATTCACTAACTCAATATGAACACTTACAAATTTGGGTATGGAATCACCAAATGGATCTACTTTTACCTTTGAAGAAAAAACAAATGGGTTGAAAATTCCCACCATGACTTTGGTAGGATTTCAGGCACCATTGCCCTCTGTCAGGTTTTTGATGTTTGACTCACCTGGGAGAAACCCACAGAGAAAACAAAGCAGAAACCCCAAGGAAGGAGCCTGATCCAGGGGAAGGTGTCCCTGCCCATGGCAAGGGACTGGAATTAGATGATCTTTAAGGTCTTTTCCAACCCAAACCATTCCATGATTCCGTGAAGGCTGAAACCGTCCAGTGCCAGGTGCCTCAGAGATCCATGAGCAGCCAGGTGAGCAGAACTGACCTCTCCGCCCCTGGGGACACCAGGGGACAGCATCACCTGGACACCTGCTGCCCTCTGGAGGTGCCTCTGCCGCGTTTCCAGGCTGGTTTGCCCCCAGGTGATGCTCCAGCCCTGCCGGAGGATTTTCCTGGTACAAGTCCCTGCGGAGGCTGCTCCTGGCTGGGGTGGGATGAGGGTGGCTGGGAGGAGCTGAGCCCCAGGACCACAGAATGGGTTGGGTTGGAAGGGACATTAAAAACCATCCAGTTCCACCCCTGCCATGGCAGGGACACTTCCACTGTCCCAGGCTGCTCCAAGCCCTGTCCAGCCTGGCCTTGGACACTTCCAGGGATCCAGGGGCAGCTACAGCTTCTCTGGGCAACCTCAGGGCCTCACACCCTCACAGGGAGGAATTTCTTCCTCACATCACATCTAAAGACACTTTCTTTCAATTTGAACCCTTCCGCCTTTGTGCTGTCACTCCATGTTCTTATCCCACCGTTCCTGTATGTTCCCTTCAGGTACTTCAGGAACGTTTATTTACAGGGACTTTGCTTTAGGAGAAAAAAAATTATTTGGGGACCAGCTGAGAAGAAACCATTGATTCTCTGGCAAAATTCCAGCACTGGTCCTACAGAACGGCCACACAACCCTGCCAGGAGATCCAGCTCCTCCATGGATACCTGCAGGGAGAAGTCACCCAAATCCAGCAGAAAGGGCAAGAAGCAGAAGGCTCAAATCCAAACGGAGTTGAGACGCTGCTGTTGTGATAAAGGAATGGTTATTTCTGCCCATTTTGGGTGGTAAGAGACAGCTCAGAAGGTCCAGGTAAGATTTAGGGGGCTCTAAGGCACCTTACAGAGTTTATGATGTTTAGATCAGCACAGGGGATCCCAAGGAAGTCTGGTTGCCCCATCCCTGGGAATGTTCAGGGCCAGGTTGGACAGGGCTTGGAGCAACCTGGGGTAGTGGAACTTGTCCCTGCCCACAGCAGGGAGGGGAATGAGAGGATCTTTAAGGTCCCTTCCAACCCAAATCCTTCCATGATTCTACAAACTACCACTACAGCAACAATTTCCAGCTTGGGTTTTGTAAAACCTCATCCAGCGAAAACTCAGGCTCAGATCTATGTGCTCCAAGAATTCAGCAGTCCTCTGGGAAAGGTCCTGTGCCCAGGGAGGCTAAAAACCAAAAACTGGCAGTCTCTGGAGCTCTGTGGGCACCAGAAGGGAATCCTTATCTCTGAGGAAAAGAAAAAACTACAGAGCCATAGCTGTGGATGGTGCTGGTGTTGGCCAGGTTTGTTTTGACTGATCACACCTGATTTCAGGTGTCCTGTGCAGGTGGTTGGTGTTAGAGCATCACCAGTGGGAGCACCACTCTTCTTCAGCAGCTCCCCACTAGTTTTCTGGTTTTATGTTATTTTTTTGTTTGGTTTTTTGGGGTTTTTTTGGGTTTGTTTTGTTTTTGTTTTTGTTTTTTTTTTTGATGAAGACAATTTATCCAAGATAAATCCAGGCCAAAAACCACTCAAACGCCATGGACTGGCTTCAGAGGGATGCTGAAGGCTGCAGCCTTTCACTGCTATCTTATGGCAGCTCATTTGAAATCCATTACACAACTGAATTAAAAATAAACATTTACAGAAGGGGGAGCGGGTGGCAGTGTGTGGTCTGTTCCTGCGAGGAGACAGACAGACAGACAGCCACGCAGCCTTGGGAGCAGCACCTCTGCTGTAAACTCATCCTGCTGGACCTGGGCTCTGGCCCTGAGGCCAGCTGACCCTGTCTGGCCACGTCCCTGCCATTCAAAGCTCCTGCCCGTCAAATCTGGGTGGCCGAATCCAGCTGTTTGTCAGGAAGGGGCCCCAGTCCTGGTCATTCCCGAGCCACGTGCTGGGATTGCTCATCCCACACCAAAACCAGGCCAGGGGATGTTTCACCCCGTGCCTGTCTGTTCCCTGGTGCTGTTTGGTTGGTGGGCACAGCCCCAGTTTGGATTTGGATGAGGTGTTGCGGAAAATGTTGAATCTCCAGGCGCTCGATGGTCCAGGCTCTGCTCTGTGGAACCCAGCAACAGGATAATGGGAACGGGCAGGAGCTGATCCCAGCAATTCCACCTGGACAGGAGGAAGAACTTTCCAGAGACCAGAGAGGCTGTGGGGTCTCCTCATTGGGATATTCCAGAGCCCTCAGGACACAATCCTGTGCTCTGTGCTCTGGGATGGCCCTGCTGGAGCAGGGAGGTGGCACCAGTGACCCTCTGTGGTCCTTCCCAACCTGACCCATCCTGGGGTTCTGGGATTCCTTTTGCTCCTGTAGGTCTTTGTCAGGCAGTTTTAGCAAGCAGCCAACAGCTCTTCCATTCCCTTGGTGCCTCTCCATCATCATCAGCCTTCAGGTGCCTTCCTGCAGCACACTGAGAGCTGATCACCAGGCTGAGTTTGCATATGCAGATCTGAAATCTGACAAAAAAACGGAAGCTGGCAAAGCAGAAAAAAAAAAAAGTTTAAAAAAGCATTTTCATCAGAAATGCGAAAATGCTGCTGATCATTCTGAGTCTGCACTGCTGCATCCAGGCACCCCCCTTCTCTGCACTCCAAATTTCCAATTTTTGCAGGCACAGCCCCTGAATTACTGTGGGGGTCGGGGGTAGCCCTGGCAATGGAAGGGAGGTGGGAAATCCCAGCCCTCGGTGCGGAGCTCGGGCAGGGGCTGTAAATCTCCCCGATGCCCGCGGGGGGGAGGAGGGATGGCTGAGACAGGAGAAGGGAAGGGTGAAAAAATGAGAAAAAAAGGCTGTGAGGGGGTTTCTCTGACAAAAGCTGAATGTGGGAATGCGGGAAGGGGCCTGGATGATTGGGGGGAAGGAAGGAAGGAAGGAAGGAAGGAAGGAAGGAAGGAAGGAAG
>VXBU01002987.1:117282-136511 GCA_013400315.1 Bombycilla garrulus | reverse complement strand
TAGGGGGTCACCGAGGGGCTGACCCCACTCCCCGGATCATGTCAGCTTGGAGCCTGGGGGTCTCCAGTGGGAACTGGCCCTGGCGCTGGCCCTGCAGGGGCTGAGCTCGGTGCTGAGCAGATCGGAGCTCAACAAAACAAAAACAAACAAACAAACAAACAAACAAATTTTTTTTCTTTCTTTCTTTCTTTCTTAAAACACACCCTTGCATGCTGCATTTGGGGAAAAAATAACTCCCCGTGCTAGTCTCCCGGGAAGAGAGCATTTCTCAGCCTGCCCTGGCTCCTTCCCAAGGAATCCCAGCCCATTTCATTACCCTGGGCACACGGGCACACAGGTCCCCGCCTCTCCTTGCTGAAACGCGGCCGTGCTTGGGGTGGCAGCAGGGAAAAGGGGGAACAACCTGCTGTGCCAAGCCACAGGTGCTTTGGGGACATCTCTGGGAACAGCTGTGCCACCTCCGGGATTGGCTCCAAAACCTGCCGGGAGCCTGGGGCAGTGTGGGAGAAGAAACCTTTGCCCATAACCCACGGCTCCACAGACCTCAGAACACAGCGAGGGTGGACGTGGTGACTTCACCAAGAGCCTGAAAACTCGCTTTTGCTTCTGCTCCTTAATCCTTTTCCTCCCCAGAGGAATCCTGCCTGGTTTGGGCTGATGGGCTGAAAGCATCGACCCCGCTCAGCTCCCCAGTCTGCAGCCACTTCCAGCTGACTGGAAGACTGGTTTGCTGGAATGCCAGCTACTTCTGCATGCAGGATTTCCACACAAAGCCTGGGAATCTGCTGATGGAGGGGAGCCTAGCTGGTGTGGAAATGGAGCTGCAAGGGTCCATCAGCAGCCTCAGCCCCGCTCCCGCAGTGGGAGCCTGCTGGAAGCTGTGTGGAGCATGCAGGAGGTGCAGTCGGGCGGGAAGGTGCAGATGTGTTTCTTGAAACAGGTTCTGACTCCACAGGCGGCGATGCTGGAAATCAGCCAGGGAGAAGTGCCTTGGGGCAGGGAGTGCAAACTGGTCCCCTCCAATCTCGCAGAATCTCAGAATGGTTTGGGCTGGGAGGGAGGTCCCTTCCACAAAACTCATCCTCTCCCTGCCACGGTCCCTTCCACCGTCCCAGGTTTCTCCAAGCCTGTCCAGCCTTGGGCATTTCCAGGGCTGGGGCAGCTGTCTCTGCCCCCTCCACTCCTCTGATGGATTTTCTGCAGCCCCCACTGCTCTTCCCTCCTCCCCTGCAGCGTTCAGGGCTCTTTCTGGAGGCCATTTGGGCAGAAGGATGCGCCAGAGCAAACCCTGGTCTCGCTCCAGGTCACATGTGAATGGAAAGCCCCTCTTTTTCCCTTTTCCCTGTTTTTCTGGGAGTGCCATGCCCACATCTTTGCTTGTAATGCCCATTTTGGTCTCATCAGTGCTGTCATTTTTCCATGGAGAAAGGAACAAGCTCACAGACAGGAGTGTGGCCGCGAGGTCTCCGTGTTCGGTGTCACCAAGGGCTCTGCCGTGACACCTCCAGTGTGAACAGAGCCCTTCCCATCCTGTCCCGACCACCCCGAGCAGGCAGGGAGATCCTGACAGCAGCAATTCCTGGAGCGAGTCCCAGCTTCAGGATCAGACAGCTCTTCACGGTGCTGGCATTTTGTCCTTTTGGAGGGAGGGGAGCTGAAGGTCACTTTGGGACCAGGCTGGTTTTCTGCAGGAGAGCATTTCGGCTGCTACAGAAAAGGATTGGGTGGGTAAACACTGAATAATAAAATCAGGGAAAGCAGCTCTCCTCGGAGCCAGGGGGGTGGCCGGGGATTTGTCCTCTCGGCAGGACCCTCGTGCAGAGCAGCGGGATTGGGGGGCTCTGGCAGGGTGGGGGAGCCCCCAGCTCACCAAATCCAGCAGCTCCTCCCTGACACAGCTCACTCTGGCGTGGGGAAAGGAATGCGCGATGTGCAGCCACCCCGAAAGGGAGCCGCGAGCTCCAGCTCCGGGCCTCTCCTTCCCTCACCCGGCTCCTGAGGCCTCTGAGTCCCTGCTGCCCTGAGGATGCTCCGGAGCCCCCACCCACCTCCGTGAGCGGCCGGAGTCCTCCCTTATCCATTGCTATGGCAACCCCTCCTCACAGGCATCTCCTCCCCTCTGCCGGGCACCCGGGGAGGGGCAGAGACCCTCGGGGGAGTCGGTCACCCCCACGCCATCCCTGCGTCGTGGCTGGGTGGGGAGGGAGGCAAACACAGCTCTCCCTGCACACCAGGCACTGCCCCCAGCCCTCGCTGCTCCTCCATCCCCCCTGCTCGGGCTCAGGGCCCTCCTCCCATGCTGGATTCGCTCCGGGGGTTTCCTCTGTAGGATCAGGGGGTGTCTGTGCGGCCCAGGGTGATCCCAGCGCAAACCTTCAGAGCAAATGATCAGGGGAACCGCATCCCAAACCCCCTGGATCACAGGGGATGTCCCTGACCCCATCTGTCACCCAGATGAGACCTGGAGACACCACAGGTGAATTCTGCACGGCTCTGGAAACCCTCAGAGCTTTTTCCCCGAAGGCCAGTTGCACAGACTGACTTCTCGGTGAGAGGGAAACTGAGGCACAAAGGGGCTGAAGTGCTTTTTGAAGGTCATTCACAGGCTGAACCATTGCCTCTGCTCCATGCCAGAAATGTCATCCACAGTCTGTGTGGCCAAAAGGGCTCCTGTCAGATGAGGTTTTGTCTCATATCGAGGCTTTTTTGTCTCCCCAGCCTCCAGAGGAGCAGAATTCCTCTAACACTGACTCCTGCAGTCACCGCTGCTCTTCTGCAATAAGAAATGGTGTTACAGGAATCCACAGCCCACCAGGAATAGTGGAGGAAGAAGAATAATTTTCTCCCCACACCTCCACCGTGGCTAATTGTTGAACTCCCAGTTTAACACTCCTGTTATTTCTCCATCCCTGACTTGTGCTTTACTGATCCCTTGGGGAGGTCAGTTGACTTCTCCAAGGGAAACCTGACCCAAGAAAGAAATTAAAGGGGTTTTTTTGTTGTTGTCTCAGTGGCCTGTTGTGTTCTGTGCCTTCAGGATTCGTCCAAGGGAAGGGGGGAACCCCTGAGCAGAGGTTCTGAGTGAGGTGTGAGCAAACCCTCACCCCGTTTTGGGGCTGAGCTCGTTACCCCTAATTAGGGGTGGCAGGAACTCCCTGTGGCAAGTGTGCTAATGAGACAAATCAAGGATTAATCGCTTAAATCCTCTCGCACAGGCCAGCCCAGGGGGAGCCAGGCCTAGGGCAGGGAGACTGGGAGTATGTGGATTTGAGCCAGAGGCAGGTTTGTCCCTGGGAGTTTGGTAACTCAGGCACCAAGGGGTTTGTGTTACAGCACAAGCGCTTTTTTCACACACTTACAGCTTTCAGATCTCTTTCTCCACAGCAGGTCTTTGATCCAAGTCCAAGATATTGATAGGAAATTAGAGGTGGCTCCCTCCCGTCACTTCAGAGTTTGGACAGGCTGGGGAAGAGAGCTGCCAGTTTAGGGGGGGTCCCTGCAGGGGGAATGAGAGTTTTCATGTTACACCAGAGGGAAAGTGAAGGATGGGCTGGATCAATGCTGCTTTTAGGGCAGAAAAACCAAATCTCCTCCAAAGCTGCTGGGAGCTGTGGTGACAGGGAGGGGGAGCTGCCAGCAGGGCTGTGACAAAGGGGATGCTCCAAGCTGCTGTCCTGTTTTCATGGTCCAATGCCCTCGGTGTTAACCGAGCTGTCCCCAGGGCTCAGACACCAGGGGCCATTCCCACCCTGAGGGTTCCGTACACGCTGAGGAACTGCACAAAAGAGTTTGTGTGGGGCTCTGTTCTGTAGCTGTGGCATTCAGAAAAATGATAAAAATACGAGTTTGGCTGGGGAATCAGCAAATCCAGCAGCCCAGCGTGGAACTGCAGCAGACTCTTGGACTGCTGGGTTTGGGCCACACTCAGCAATCTCCACAGAGGTCTCACAGGACAGAAAAAAAAAAGCTCAGAAATGAGGTCTTTAGAGCCATTACTTTATTGTTTTCCTTTGATCTGGGGAGGCTGGAGCAGGAGGAAAGGTAAATTCATCGACACGCCCTGAGCCCTGCAGAGCACCCCTCCACCAGGGCGGCCCACTGCTTTCCCCTCTCTTTCTTCAACAGAAGAAGGAAAATTGTCGCTGTTCCAGGCACGAGAGCTGCTGGCTTCAACCTGACAGAGTGTGAGCGCTCCCTCTCCCCGTAAAACCCTCATTAACATAAAAAGGAGCAGCAAGGAGACCACAACATGACTAATTCTCCACCCCCACACTGTCTGTGTGTACACTGTCAACTCCTCCTTCAGCTCACGGTGCGCCCCCACACAATTGTTGGGATAAGCCTGGTTCTCACTCGGTGTTTATTTTAAATTGAATCTTCTTACTGAAAAGGCTGGAGAGGCGTAATTGCGGTCTGGGTTTCAGAGCTGCACATGCCTTTGTGGAAATGGCAGGGAGAAGGATGGCTGAGTAACTCTAGGAAGCTGCACACATCCTGCCTGCTTTTCCAGGCATCTCAGTGTTTTGTTTTGTGCCTGATGTTCAGAGGAGAGCTCTGGATCTATTCCTAGCTCAGCTACAGATGAGCACACGACCTTGAGAATGCTTCTTATCTGATCCTGCCGGCAGATGAATAGGGAAGCTGCCTGAGCTCAGCTCTTGAAGAGTTGTTCGAGCCCTCTGGCCCCTGCAGGTGCCAGGGTTTGTCAGAGCAGCTTTGGGCACAGCTTCCATGAGTGCTGACAGCAGGAGAAGAGGGGAGGAAGCTCCTGGATTCTCCGTGCTACTGCTCCTGAGGGCTGTTTACAAGGGACCATCCCCGCTGGACAAACTGGATGTCAAGTCCAAGTCTCCTTGGGTGTGTGAACCCAAACCATGCCCAGTTAGCTCCTCACATGGCTGGGACCTTGTTCCACACTGGAACCAGTGGGCCAGGAAGGAATTGAATCCTCAGGCTGCAGCTTTAGCAAACCCAGAACTAAACCCAGACCTGTGAAACTGGAGGGGGGTGTGGCTGGAGAACAAGTCCCTTTTCCCAGTTCTCCTTGTGTCTCAAACTCTTGGGAGAAGTTTGGGTTCACAGAGCACAGAATGGTTTGGGTTGGAACCTTGAAGATCACCCATGGGCAGGGACATCTTCCACTGTCCCAGGTTGCTCCAAGCTCTGTCCAGCCTGGCCTGGGACACTTCCAGGGATCCAGGGGCAGCCACAGCTTCTCTGGGCACCCTCAGGGCCTCCCCACCCTCACAGGGAACAATTTCTCCCTAATATTTAATCTGAACGTCCCCTTTTTCAGGTTGTCCTATTTCATCTGGACCTGATTTGCTCAGATGGGGAAGCGTGGGTTTGCCAGGCAGGAAATCAGCCAAACCAGACAGCCCAGCATCCGGCAGCAGCCACTGCTGTCTCCAGAGGACATTGGGGTCTGGGAAGGTGTCCTGGGCTCCTTGGCCACCCTTCCGTGGCCCCCGGAGTTAAGATTGGAGGTGTAGGCAACCAGAGCTTTGCTAGAATCCAGAGCCTGTCTGTTCCTGCCTCGAAGCACTCAGATAACCGAGGTGAGGTCACCCTCCCCACTTTGGCACTCTCACTCTCCAAAACCCGCACTCCCCTGCCTCTGCAAGAGCTGCCTCTCTTTCCTCACTCCCTTTTCCTTCTCAAAACTGTGAAGAATGTTTCTGTGATTCCTGTTGGATGGATATGAAATCAGAGGGTGCTGAGAGTTGCTGTCTGGTGAGTGAGCACGTACTGCAGAGAGCAGTTTTGAAACGTTCTGGCCAAGTAGCCAAATTAAAGCATTGAATAAGAAAATAGCAGAAGTCGTGGTATGGCTGAGAGATGTGACAGCAAAAATGGCAGGTGCTCGGGGTGAAATGGAGGAAACTGTGGTAAAGCCAAAGATATTAATGAATAGTAAAATTGCACTTGTAAGAAAACTAAAATCATCTAACAGGCAAGCCTCCCTCCAGAAGACTGCAAGAAAAGAGGCCCAAGACCACCTGGAAAGATTATGAAATTGCTGACCCCAGCTTATTGATATCTGCTGATTTAGACTAACACAGACACTGGAAAATGCTTTGTATGTTTAAAAACAGTGTATATACTCTAACCAATTTGTAAGTGTCGTGGATCATAGTGGAGCAGGAGAATCCCTCGGCCACCCAGCACTGCCTGCTTGCTTTCTTTAAAATAAAATATATACATTTGGAAATTGGTATGGCTATTGAAATTTAGAACAAAACCAATCCTTTTTATTTTTTTTTTCTTCTAGGTGTTCATCCAAGGCTGGTTTGACCCTTGAGCAGGGCCCCACACCTCAGCTGTCCCGCAGGGAGCTGTGTTGAGCACCTCGTGACACCCGCTCAGACCTTGAGGGTTCTCATCTCCATCCTCAATCCTTTCCAGCCCACCTCTATGCCTTTGGCCCCCCAGGGAGGATGTCTGTGCCCCAAATCCAAATAGAGGAGGCGCTGGACAGCATGGATGCCGGCTCTGGGGGGGTTCCTCCCCCGGATGATCACCTGAGGACCCTCAAGGCTTTGACAGAGAAGCTGAGGCTGGAGACCAGGCGCCCTTCCTACTTGGAATGGAAGGCAAAGCTGGAGGAGCAGGCGTGGAAGAGCCCCCAGCCCGAGGGAGACGGGGAGGACGAGGCCACCAAGGCCACAAAGACCCCGGGGGAGACTGTCCCCATGAGGAAGGTGCAGCTGCACCTCAACAGGAGCCCTGCCCAGGACAAGGGGACTGTCACCTCAGGGAGGATAGGCGGCTTTGAGAGCATCGACGAGGCTTTGACGTGGCTCAGGAAGGAGCTGGTGAGTGATTGCCTGTCCCTGTCGGCACAGATTTTTCAAGAGGGATAGAAATGAAAGAGTGGGGGAATTCCTTGTTCCTACCTGCCTTCAGCCCCAGGTGGAAAGGCAACAATCAGGCCTTGGGTTTTTTCCATCACTCATTGTGTTTTCCATCGCTCATTGTGTTTTCCATCGCTCTTTGTGTTTTCCATCGCTCTTTGTGTTTTCCACACCTGGCTCTCCCAGGTTCATCCTCTGATGCCTTTTTCTTGATTCAAATCCAATCCACATTTCATCCCATCCCAATCTTGAGCCCTGTCTCACACATCTGTTTATTTCTGGTGGTTCTGTGCTGGACATTTCACAGACAAGGAGAGGACAAAAATCCTTTGATTTTTCTAGAAACTGTGCTAGGAAAACCCAGAGAGCCAGGGCACAGGGCTGGAATTCACCTTTTCTCTGTCACTTTGCTGTCATGATCTTTGTCACAAATTTATCCTGGGCCTGACCCAGCTCCCAGCAAAGCTCCAAAGCCAGCAAAGCCTGGGGATAATTCCCGGGAGGATGCACCAAGCCTGACAGAGTTCAAGAAATGTTTGGAAAACACTCTCAGGCACGTAGAGTGATGCTGGGGTTGTCCTGTGCAGGGCCAGGAGCTGGATTCAATGATCCTTGTGGGTTCTTTCCAGCTCAGGGTGTTCTGTGATTTTCTGGAGGTCGGTAGGATGGATCTGTCCCTGTCAGGGCAGCTGCAGTCAGAGCTGGAGACGGAGCTCAGGTGCTCTTCACAGGAGCAGAAGCAATCAGACACCACAAGCACACTTCCCAGTGATCCTTCCCTTCTCCTCACTGGCATGAAAAGTCTTTGCTGTTTGGCCCAAATCACTGGAAGTGACTCATGACACGTGGCTTTGTTTCTGTTGCCCAGTTGGAATTTTGCCTGTGAGTCCCAGCAGGAATATTTGCAACAGGGGCCGAGACATCGCTTGTGGCCAACTTGAGAAAATGTTCATGTGCAGACACTTTGTTTTTGAGAAGCACTGAAATATTTGAGGAAAACTCCTGACAAAAATGAAGAACGGTTTTAAAGATTTCTTTGCGACTTTTGCTTCAGATAATGTTGATTTGTCAACTTTCTGTTGCTGCATTCACCCAACTCCACTATTCCCCTGAGGATTTATTTACAGAGTGGTTCTGGATATTGCACTTTGGTGACTTTGTCTCTCAGGATCGTGGCTTTCAGGAATTCAGGACTATTAGGAACAGCTTTGAGATAATTCCCTACACCCCCTCAGTGCTCTGGAGAACCTCAGCTCTGGATCTGTGACCTGAGTCTGGGTGCAATCTTAAATCCACACTTGATGTAAACCCCGAATCTTAAGATGATCAGAGAGTTAGAAGCAGATTTTCCTGCTCAGAACCCTGGATTTTAAAAGATTTGGGGTTTTCTTTCAATCTCTGCCCACGATGGAAGTACAAATTGTCTCGGAGTCTGATTCCACCCCTTAGACTGGGGTGTGGTATCTAAACCGCCATCTGTCAAAAACTGAAAGCTTAATTTAAAGACGAGAAAAGGCCAAGCAAACCCCAATTGTTCCTCACTTTCCATTTCCCAGCCGCTTAATTATACCGGTCTTTGCTGGATCTGGACGTGACTGGTAATTTGGAACAATTTCCCCAAAAGAGAAAACAATTTTTTGACTGACCACAGGGAGAAATAGCTGTGCTGGAGGCACGAGTATGGGTGAGAGCTGCCAGCAGGCACAGGGAGCACAGCCAGGCCATCCCATCACACGGTGCTGGAAACAAAAGGTGCATTTCGCATTACATTTCAAGGGTGAAACGCAGTTTCTTGTCAAACAAAGGAACAAGCTTCCAAACATCCCAACACGTACAAGAGTTTTCCTCGTGCTGTGGTAGCAAAGCCCTCAGGAAGGCTCCAGAGGAGGATGAAGGCCAGAAACCAAACAGAGATCCTGGGCTGATCCCCCGGTATGGGCAGCAGGGGAGGGGGATTCTGCCCCTCTGCCCCTCTCAGGTGAGACCCCACTGCAGAGCTGCCCCAGGAAGGACCTGGAGCTGCTGGAACAAATCCAGAGCAGGCACCAGGATGGGCAGAGGGATGGAGCAGCTCTGCTGTGGGGAAGGCTGAGGGAATTGGGAGTGTTCAGCCTGGAGAAGGCTTTGGGATGAGCTAATTGTGATCTTCCAGTTCCTGAAGGAGCCAACAAGAAAGATGGAGAGGGACTGGGGACAAGGGATGGAGAGACAGGACACAGGGAATGGCTTCCCAGTGCCAGAGGGCAGGGATGGATGGGATATTGGGAAGGAATTGTTCCCTGTGAGGGTGTGAGGCCCTGGCACAGGGTGCCCGGAGAAGCTGTGGCTGCTTTTGGATCCCTGGAAGTGTGCAAGGCCAGGCTGGACAGGGCTTGGAGCAACCTGGGACAGTGGAAGTGTCCCTGCCTGTGGCAGTGGTGACAAGATGAGCTTTATTTTCCCTTCCAACCTAAACCACTCCACGATTCTGTGATTCCACAGCACGGTTATTCAGGGTCTGAAGGATTCACCTGTCCAAAGCAGGGGCAAAAGCTGGTGCATGTGGAGATCCTCTCCCTGCAGGAACGAAGTGCAGCAGCTGTGTCCTTGCAGAGTGAAAAGCAGAGTGTGCAGCTCCATCGCCCCCAGCCCTCAGCGCAGCTCCCGGCGTGTTCAGGCTGGGTTCTTTCACCCTGGAGTGGTTCTGGCTTGTCCCAGGAGCGTCCTGCCAAACCCTCGGAGCTTCAGGAGTTTGCACACGCTGGGGACTCTTCCCGACAGGCAACTGGTGCAGGACCACCCAGTTTTGGATTTAACTCTATCCCAGCCAAAAGCAGCAGAGGCAGGAGAGTAAATTTGGTTTACATAGAAGGGTTTCGGTTGGAAAGCCCTCTAAGATCATCAAATCCAGCCACTCCCCAACAGTGCCAAGACCAGCACTAACCCATGTCCCCAAGCCACATCCACACAGCTCTCAAATCCCTCCAGGGATGGGGATTCCTCCTCTGCCCTGGCCAGCTGTGCTTGGGCTCGACAGTCCTCTTGCTGAAGGAATTTTTTCTAATATCCAGTTTAAACCTCTCCTGGTGCAGCTTGAGTCCATTTCCTCTTGCCCTACCTCTTGTTACTCAAAACAAAACTCATCATCTGACACTGCAAGGAATTTTCCTCTGTGTCTGCAGAGTCTGCTGTGATTTGGCTTCAGCCAGGTTCAGGCTGCTCACGCTGAGAAGTGAAGCAAAAGACAAACCCAAGGTTTTATTGTCCATCTGCTTTTCTTGACCTGTCCCAGAGCCTTGTTCCGCTCTGGCCCAGATCTGAGGGCTGACATAAACCCACGGAGCCTCAGCCAGCCTCAGTCAGCTGGGCCCTGCTGAGAACCTGGCCCCGGGAAGCTGATTTATTCCGACATGCAAACTGCTCTTGTTTTTGTGCTGAGAGGCCGTGTGGAGGTGTAGGAGCAAATTGCAGCTCTCAGCCCGTGCTGAGCTGCCCCGGGGCTGGAGCTTTTCCCTCCCCAGCTCCTCCTGCGTCTCTTTGCCCTTGTGTTTGCTTTTGCACTGTCAAGTGTGGCAGCTCCTCATCTGAGCTGAGAGCAAAACCATCACCAGTCCAGGGATGGTGACAGACTCAAGGACTGGAGGGGTCACACTTTGATTTTGGTTTTGAAATTTCCCAGCTTTTCAAGTTGTAAAATTAAGCACTCAAAGTCCTCTCGCTCCTACGTATGGCTAAAGTACAACCCTGTGAACAGGGACATCTTAGAACAGTTCTAACTTTGTCCCACTAGGAAAAAATGAATTTTCTGTCTCAAATTCACCAGTTTGGCACTGAAATCTGAGGGGTGTGAGCCAGAAATGCAGGAAAGACTTGAAAAGGAAAACAAATGCCTGATGGTCCCTCCTGGGAAATCATAAAACACCTGTGTCCTGTTGGTCAGATTATTTTATAAACTATTAAGTGCTTTTATTTCCATTTGGGATACTCAAACTGGCTGAACAAGTATTTGAGTGTATTTAAACAACAATGCAGCACCAAATTTCCTCATTTTGAGGGTGGAGAGGCCCTGGCACAGGGTGCCCAGAGAAGCTGTGGCTGCCCCTGGATCCCTGGAAGTGCCCAAGGCCAGGCTGGAGGGCTTGGAGCAACCTGGGACAGTGGAAGGTGTCCCTGCCTGTGACATTTCAGTTTCTTTTGATCTTTTGGAAATAAAAAGGGGCTGGGCCTGTGGGAGCAGCTGCCTCTCCACAGACCAACCCCCTGAGCTTCATGGACCAGGCTGGGACTTCATTCACAGGACTCCTCTCTTTTGGGAGGAGAGGGAAATCTCAAAGAGCTCCTCATCTCCATGTCTGGAGGTGCTGCCTGCTGAAAACTCCCCCAAAAGCAATGCAGAGAAAAGATGGACTGCTGGAAATGGGAAAATCACTGATCTTCCTGTCTGTTGAAGGCAAAATTGAAGGCAACTGCTTGTAGCTATTTAGGATGAGCCATCTCGACTGGAAAGCAGGAAAGGATCCATCCAAAGCTTTCGCTCCCTCACCCATATGAAACATCCCTGGGAGACTCTGAGGCTCAATCCAAGCAGAAAATCCTCCCTGGGTTCATAAGATCCGGTGGTCCAGCTTTGGATTTCAATCCAGCAGTCGCTTCACTGCCAGGAAGGACCTGAGTTTGGTTCCCCCTCCCAGCCTGGGAAGTTCAACCCAGCATCTTGTCCATCCCAACAACATTCCCCAGCCACGCTGGTGAGAAACAGCTGGAGCTCGGTGTGCAGAGAGAGGCAGAATGTGTTAAGTTTGTTTTTTACCAGCAAGACACACCTAAGTTTCTTCCTGCCCTGGCCATGAGAGGATCAAAGGAGATCAAAAGCCTGGCTTCTGCAGGATGCTCCCCACGGGTTTCTCCAGGAGGCTGCATCCGTGTGTGGGATCCTGCTGCTTCCTCCTCACAGGGATAATCTGGAGTGTGGGGTTACCTTGTGGTGACTGGTGAACTCTGCAAACCAAAAATGCCACGGCTGCCCGTGATGTGGCCCCTGTAATCCCATTGTTCATCCCAGGCAGCTTTGTGGAGCTCTGCTGGCCCGACAGCGCTGCTTTTAAAGGGACATCGCTCATCCCTTCCAGCGATTGTTGGTCCTCAGCGTGGGACAGGGGGAATGGTTTCAGTGTTTGTGCAGAGCCTCTGGGAAAGGGAGGGAGAACGAGGGTTTCTGGGTTCTGGGCTGAAATTCCTCTGAATATTCTGGGAGGGTTTGAACAGAGCAGTGTTTGATGGGAAACTCCACAGATGCAGGGCAGGGGGTTTGCATCTCAAGCCAAGCCCCAGGGATGAGTGTGGGGAGTGCGAGTTCACGCCCTGCAGAGCAGCTCCGCTTTCGTGCTCCGCCTGTCACCCCACAGAGCCGCCCCCACAGGACCTGTCACCAGGCAAGGAGCTCCCGGGCCTTTGGGATGACAAGGCAGCCTTCCAAGGCAGCCACAGCCCTCATCCCATCCCACCCTCCTCCCATCTTCCGTCTCCTCTCACAGAAACACGGAATTCTCAAGGCTGGAAAAGCCCTCCAAGATCATCGAGTCCAACCGTTAACCCAGCGCTGCCAAGGCCACCACTGAACCGTGTCCCCAAGTGCCACATCCACGTGGTTTTACTCAACCTTTGCCAGGCTTTGTTCCTCAGCTTTATTTTCTAGAGGGCTTTGCCTTCCAGCTTGTGTGAAATCAAATGGGCTTCTCAAAAGAGAGGGAAAACAAGAACCAGTAAAAAAATGTAAAGCTGGTTTGAAAGAAAAAAAACACCTATAACTCACTCACCCCTCTGCACAATGGCCTCATAATTCTTTTTTAAAATGCTTTTTTTTTTTTATTTTGGCAGCAGAGGCTTTTTTAATCCCACATTCTTCCAAATATTCAATGGAAGGCTTTGTTGGCATTTGTTAGGTAACTCGATACACCGAGAAGAAGGAACGACCCAGGGTCACTTCAATAACACCTGCGATCGCCTCCCTGATAAAAAGTCAACACTTGTTGTGAGACAGAAGAAATATCAACAGAATGATTTTTATTTTTTATTGTAACTCAGGTGGGAGAATCAAAACCTGCCAAGTGGCATTGTTCTGCTGGGGGCACAGGTTATGAGATCTGAGAGGAAAAGAGTGGGTTTTTTTCTGATAAAGGTAAATGACCACAACCCTGCCAACAATTTGAGAGGGATTTCCTGAGAGAGAGAGAGATTCACTCAGAGATTGGTACAGAGGTGACTTAATCCTCTCCAGCCAGCCAAGCTGCAGTGTTATTGCTGGCTGGGAGCACCAGGCAAGGTCCTCCAGGATGCCTCAGAGAATCACAGAACGGTTTGGGTTTGGAGGGATTTAGATGTTGGAAAAGAATTCTTCCCTGTGAGGGTGGTGAGGCCCTGGCACAGGTTCCCATCCCTGGCAGTGTCCAAGGCCAGGCTGGACGGGTCTCAGAGCAGTCTGGGATAGAGGAAAGTGTCCCTGCCCATGGGACTGGATGATCTTTAAGGTCCCTTCCAACCCAAACTGCTCTGGAATTCTCAGACTGCCTGGAGGAGGAGGGATCATGGCACAAACTAAAACAACCCAAGGCTGCTTTGGTTCAGACCCTCCTTGCCTCAGCCCTTGTGTCCGGCATGGAAACACGGATGAAATATTCATGTAGGAATATCAGGGTCTCTGTGGGGTTTTTCAAGGGAAACTTTCCCTCTTTCCTTCCCTTTTGCATCTTCATGCACAAGCCACCAGGAATAATTTACTGCCTTCACCCAGAGCTACATCTGTGCCCGCAAACTGAGCAGCTCAATTTCAGGCCTGGAAGGAAACTGATATGGTCTGATCACATCCATGCTGCTAAAATCCAGGAAAAGGAAATTTATCCCAAAATGTAGAATCACTGAGTCCTAGAACTGGCTGAGCTGGAAGGGACCTTGGAGATCATCCTGTTCTAGCCCCTTCTGGTGAGGCTGTTCGGCTTCTTTCCCACCTTCTTTTCTGTGTAGCTTTAGTGGTTTTGTTGCTTTTCTGTGAGGAGGGAAGTGGGAATTGTCCTGATCTGCTTTTCCAGCCCTGCCTGCTCCTGTTTGCCAGGCTGATTCCCACACCAAGTGCTCACCTCCTTCCTTCGCTACCCACAGCATCCTGAATGAATTTTCTTAATTATGAGTTAGATTTCTTTTTTTTTTTTTTAATAAAAGTCCTCTTTCATTTCATTACTTCTGAATCTTCCACCCTCCTAAGCCAGGTGCCAGGGGAGAAAAAAATATCTCCAAAAGATTTCGATCATTAGCTTGGAGGTTGTAGCTCTCTGTCCTGTGGGAAAATGTGGAAGTCCCATCCTGAGAACCACTTCAAATCACCGAGATAAAATAAGCCACAGGGGAGGTGGAGTCTGTCATGGACCAGCTCTGATTGATGCAGGCTGGAAAGCCAGGCTGAGTATTTGGGGATCAGTTATATGGTGTTCTTTTAATTGGTCCTTTCCACCTCTAATTGCTCCGTCTCCCTGTGGCTGCTGCCTTACGAGCAAAATTAATTTGGGCTTTGTTTAATGTTGAGATGGAGGCTCTGAAGCCTGACAGACACCCAAGCCAACAGCCTTGGCACGGCTTTAATTCCAGTTTCCCGGTGCTCCTGAAAACGCAAGCAGGCACAGAATTTATTCATTGTTAAAAATTCCCCATTCTGAGCTGGTATTTTTTTGGGATGCATTTCTGGCTTGGAAGACCAAGCACCTCTTGATGAGTTCACAGAATCAGCTACGTTGGAAAAGACCTTTGAGTCAAACCCATGCCCTAACACCACCCTGTCAACCAAACCATGACACATTCAACTTTTTTTTAAACCCCTCCAGGCATGGTGACTCTACCACCTCCCTGGGCAGCCCATTCCAGGCACAATCACTCTCTTGGTGAAGAACTTTTTCCTAATGTCCAGCCTAAACTCCCTCTGGAGCAGCTTAAGGCTGCGTCCCCTCATCCTGTTGCTGGTTCCCTGGGAGCAGAGCCCAACCCTCCCCTGGCTGCCCCCTCCTGTCAGGGAGTTGTGGAGAGTGATGAGGGATGAGGTCTCCTTTTCTCCAGGCTGAGCCCCTTTCCAGCTCCCTCAGCCCCTCCTCAAAGGGCTTGAGCTGCAGACCCTTCCCCAGCTCTGTTCCCCTGTCTGGGCTCGTTCAGTCACCTCACCATCCTCCCGTTCCCCGTGATCCGGTGCAGCCTCGAGCAGGGAGGCAGCAAATCTGCCACTGAGCACCTCTTCCCTCCCCGTTGCAGGCAGAAATGCGTCTGCAGGACCAGCAGCTGGCCCGGCAGCTGATGCGGCTGCGCAGCGACATCAACAAGCTGAAGATCGAGCAGACGTGCCACCTGCACCAGCGCATGCTCAACGATGCCACCTTCGAGCTGGAGGAGAGGGACGAGCTGGCCGACCTCTTCTGCGACTTCCCCCTCGTGAGCTCCTTCAGCCTCTCCACGCCCCTCAAGCTCATCGGGGTCACCAAGATGAACATCAACTCCCGACGGTTCTCGCTGTGCTGAACGGGGCGGGAAGGAGAGGGAAGGATGGGGAGAAAGAGGGAGAGGGCTCTCTCTGCCTCACGGCTGCGTGAGGAGAGGCCGGCGAGGAGCAGAGGGAGCAAACAGGGAGCAGCTGGTCCTGGTGGCAGCGTGGAGGTGGGCGCTGGAACGGCCCGGGGATGCTCACGGGGAAGGCAGGACCTGCGTGGAAGAGGCCTGGAGAGCATCCAGACCCGACACGTGCACTCAGCTCCTTTGCCAAGTCCCTTCTCCTCCTCTTCCTCCCACAGGACGCAGCTTGCTGTGGGTGGTTGGGCTCAAAAATCAAAGGAGGGGTCAAAAATCAGCCACAAAGCAAAATCCCTCTTCCCTTCCCCCTGCCCTCCTCCCAGGCTGCAGCAACAACGCCGCTCTCCTCCGTGGATGTCCCCTGAGGCACCGACCCTCAGCCTCTGCTGCTCCCAGGGCGGGATCCATGGGGCTGTTCCAGGTGGGAAGTTGATTCCCAGTGGGAAGGAGCCCTCCCAGCAAGCAAGGGACTGTGGGGTGAAGGGTACCAGCACCAAGAAGTGGTGAGAAGATGTGTTTGTTGGATTGCTCCATAGAGTCCTGGGCACTGCAGCTTCATTTTGCCTGTGGTATGAGTTATGGACTCACCATGGGCACATTCAGAGATTCCAGCTGACCAGAAGCCTCCTGTGTGCCCTGGAAGTCGTACCCAGAGCAATACACGTTTCTGATCCTGCTGGATCCTGTCGTCAGCCACAAGACACCCTGCGGTTCACCCTGCAGACGAGGAAGTGTTGTACCCGAGACATCTCCTGTCCCAGAAATCCCCAGCCTGACACACCCCAACAGCAGCACCAGCAAACCCTGGATCCTCTGTAGCAACACACATCCATCAGAGAGAGGAACTTCAGGAGGAAAAAGGGGACTTCTGGGTAATGAACTCAAAATGGGACTTAAAATTAGAGAGAGAAATCCCTGCAATGATCTTTGGACCTGCAGCAACACAGGGATCTCACAGGGTGTTCTGCCAGCAGAATGTGAGATGGATGCTGTATTTTCTTGCCTTTCAGTGCACACGGCTGCCTGTACCTGGCACAGGGGGCAGAGACCTGGGCGCTGCCCAGCAAGGGACTCCAGAGTCTTGCCATGGCAATTTTGGGACACCTAGCACCCAAGACAGTGCAGATCAAGCGTGGATGCCTTCAGGCTCTCCCTCCTGTGCCCACACCACTCCTGACCCTGTCAGAGCGGAACAACCCTGCTCGTGGCGTCCCTGCCCGTGGCAGGAGGGTTGGAATCGGGTGATCTTTATGCTCCTCTCCAACCCACACCACTCCACGGTCTCAGCCCAGCTCTGCTCCTCACCCCTGTGCCCGAGCAGGAGCAGCCCCGGCTGTGTCCGCAGCGCCGGCCCGGGGCCCGGTGCGGAGCAGGAGGAGCAATCCCACGGCTCCGGGAGCTGTGGCTGTGTCGATGTGCCTGTAGCTGTCCGTGAGCTCTGTGTGTGTCTGTGTCAGTCGCTGTGTGCTCATCCCAGGCACGGGGTGCCTCTCCCGGGAGGCTCCGGGCCGGGCTCGCGTCCCTGTCCCGAGCCGGGAGGGGAGCCGAGAGCCGGCGGGCCTGGCAAGATGAGGGGAGGCTTCCAGTCCTGGCGCTCCACAGGGAGTTTGGGGTTGGTGCAGTGGAGACAAATAATTCGTGTGCCTCCACAGGTCTGCGTGGCAGGGACAAATTAAGGGGTTGACAGACGTGTGGGGCTGGGGACTCCGAGCTGAGAGCAATCCTCCGTCCCCCACAGCCCCGGGGTGATGCCTCCCCAGCCGCTCCAAAGCTCCCCGAGCGTCTTTCCTTTCTGCTAAGGAAGGAGGAATTTTAGGCACCAGAGCTTTTATCATGCCTGGGTGCTGAATCTCGCACTCCCCAGGTGAAGAAAGTTTAATTTGGGTTTTATTTTGACCAGATTGTCACTTGGCCTCTGGACAAGACAACCAGCCACGGTGCCGTTCAGTTTACTAGGAACAGCCTTATTTCCCCACGGACATCTTGGAAAAAAAAAAAACAACAAAAAACTAAACCCCACCTCGTTAAAATTCTTCTTTGTTTACTTTTTTCATAAAAATAAATCAGTTTGTGTCCCGCCTGTTGATTTTCAGAGGCGTTTTCAATCAGAAGATGGAAATGATGATTTTTACATGAAAATAATGCCTTGGAAAGGGGGATTGGTTCTCTCTAGGGTCAGCTGGGGTCGAGTACAGGGTGGGCCTGTCTTTAGGCTCTTGTCTGGTAGCCAAAAGCAAAAGGTTAATTCAAGCACAGTCGTAGTGGGACATCACACGTGGCATTAGAAAATCAGACGTCTGGGTTCCAGACATGTATTTTCTGCATTAAGGGGGATGAGGGATGGATGTAACTGCCAGCTGTTTGTCGAAATGCACAATTTTTTAATTATAAAAGCTCTGTCTGTATTGATTTCTGCCTGTGGTTTCTCAGTGTGCTGGGGAAGCAGCAGGATGGTGTGTTCCAGGATTGCAGGTGTGCCAGGTTTTTTTCCTGTCAGGTTTTTTGTATCCACTCACACCCATCAGCTCCACCTGGCAGTCCAGGAGAGATGGGAGCAAAATAACATTGGAGCACCTATGGTGTATTTGGACTAAAACATGTGGGAAAGAGAGCAACAAAAAAAATATAAAATTTTATGTTTTACGTTAGTTAGTCACTGAGAAAAAAAAATGGGTCCAGGCACTTAAAATATATCAGGCTATGGAGGAAAAATAAATAGAAATAGGTGTGATTTTTTTGCTGAATTATTTTTTTTAAATAAAAAGTCACCCAAATGTTGGGTCAGATTCGAGAAACATGAGGACAGGTCGCTGCTCCCACCACAAAATTCCCAGAAAGGAGCTGCAGGTCTCAGCTGAGGACAATGAGATGATTCCAACCCTCCAGTGGTGGTTCCTCTCCTGTGGCTTAGAGCCACATTGCCTTTCCCACTGCCTGGAGAGCAAAGCTGGTGGAAATCGAGGTTGTTCCTGCAGAAATCCATCCTAAAAATGCTTCTTTGTGGACCAGCAAATCAAAGCTGCATCTCCATCTGGAGCACCAGCAGCTGCTGCTGCATCTCTTGGAAGTAAAATCTTCTGGGCACTGATTCCAGTGCTGTTCTCAGCCACCCAGCAGCGAGACATGTTCCTCATGAAATGGAAGAGCCAGTCTGAGACTAATCCACAGAAATAATTAACTGCTTTTTTCATTTAGGTGGCCAGGCTGGAAGAGCGTGGATTTTTCCAGGCTAACTGGAAGATAAAATTTCAGATTATTTTTCCTTGTCCCCAAAAGCTCAATGCAAAATTTAACTAGAGGGAGGGGATCAGTCTAGCATTTTAATTGCATTTTAATTTTGCTTTTACTCACAACTTAAATATATCACTTAAAATTCTTAGCTTAGGAACTCTTCCCTGTGAGGGTGTGAGGCCCTGGCACAGGGTGCCCAGAGAAGCTGTGGCTGCCCCTGGATCCCTGGCAGTGTCCCAGACCAGGATGGACAGGGCTTGGAGCAGCCTGGGACAGTGGAAGGTGTCCCTGCCCATGGCAGGGGGCTGGAAATGGATAATTTTTAAGGTCCCTTCCAACCCAAACCATTCTGGGACTCTGCAAAAATAGTTCTAAAAATTTTAAATTACAGCTGAGGCATTAACACTTCATTTTCATTCAAACATTGTTTTGCTATTCACTGTTTAAAAATTTTCCTTGAAGGAGCCTTAATAAAACTTTTCCACATTCTCTTTTTCGGCTAGACCCAATCCTGACATTTTAGTCAGTCCAAAGCTCTACATTTTTTACCATAAAAAAAAAAAA
>VXBU01002987.1:89202-117233 GCA_013400315.1 Bombycilla garrulus | reverse complement strand
TTTTTTTTTTTTTTTATTTTTGCTTCCTTTGGGTCAATTAAGAGGAAGCACAAAGCAATTTTGCACATTTTACTCCACGATCAGCTGGCTGTTCTCCCTGGCATGGGCTGACCTAATAATGGACAGGACCTTGCTCCTCTGCCACAGCCCCCCAGCAGAAATGATGAACGGGGTCTTTGTTCCCAGGAAAGTGTCTCGTTCCTCACTCTTTTGGCACTGGGAAGGGCTATCCCATCATCCATGAGTGATTTGAGATCTCCCACAATCACCCCATAAAACCCTAATTAAATTCAGCAGAGACACGGTCACAGAAATGCCACACTGGCTCCCCCTGCACAGGAAACCCAAGGAGTGACACATTTCAGGACTTAAAGACTGAATTTTCAGATTGACTCTGCTATACGGGGTTTCAGCTATCACAGTTCAACCTGTTTTATAGCTGTAGATGATACAGATATGGATATATATGGGGAGAAAATGCCAGCTGGAGCGTTCCCAGCGCCTCGTGGGTTTCTTTCACAGCCTGATGCTGTCTGCTGAGTGGGTTTTCCCTCCAGATCAAGGCAGGCAGGAGGAGGGGGAAGGAAAAAACAAGGGATTGCAAGGAGGAGGTGGCAGGCTCCACACCAGGACCCGAGCCAGACTCGCTTCCCCCGCCACATGTTTTACAACCAAGTGTTGTGTCTGAGGGGATGCATGGGAGCGAGACATCCCAAAAACCTCTGGCATCCCTTATAAACCAGCTGCTGGCCAGAGGAGCCCTGCAGCAGCTCCAAGGAGGAGCAGCACCCAAAGATGTGCAAACCACTCCTAAAACCCTCACTCATCTCCTCTCCGTGTGACCTGGGAAATCTGGGATGCTGCCTGGCACCAACGCTTCCCTCCCCTCTCCAGGCACGGGGCATTCCTGAATTCTGGATGATCACACTCACTCCCCGGAGCCCCAGGTTCCAAAGGCTGGGAAATTAAGGTGAAATGTAAATGTGGAAGTTTAAGGTAAGCAACAATTGAATTTGGGCAAAACTCCTGATTTCAGCCTTTCATCTTTCATCTTTTCAAGCTACTCTATGAAGAAGGATCAAGAAACCACCTTCGTTTACCTGTGGTTCAGAGCAACCAAGACCTGGACTCACAAAAAGTGGATATTACAGAGTCCTTGTGGTCAGACAAACCATCCTGGGTTGTGCTCTAAAATCCTTCAGCACCAAAATGTGCTTTAAAATGCTCCGGGGCAGCCACTGAGAGGGGTCAGCAGTGCCAAAGCTGTGGCTGTCCCATCCCTGGAAGTGTCCAAGGCCAGGCTGGACAGGGCTTGGAGCAACCTGGGACGGTGGAAGCAGGAGATTGGAATGAGATAATCTTTATTTTCCTTTCCAACCCAAGCCGTTCTGTGATTCCTGAGGATGCTCAGTGCTTCACCACTGCTCCCTCCCCGACCCCCTCTCCCTCGTGGCCGTCTCAGCTCCCCCCCAGAGGGGGATGAGGGGGAGGAGGCAGGTTATTACACAATGTTTTTGTTCCACTGACGATTTCCCTCCGCCAGCTGGAACAGGCTGCTCATAAATTTCGGCTTTCTGGAGGGGTTTCAGGAGTTTTGCATTCTTAGATCATTGTCTGCCTTTCCCGGGAACAATGGGGGTAGGAAGGAGCCGCTCCAGAAATGCCGTGTGCCATGGGGGGATCTCTCTTGGACGGGGATCACTCGGGGGGTTGCCCTCCTCTGCTTCAGCTCCCAGCCCAGGAGCAGCTCGGTGGGGAGCAGGAATGCTGCTGACAGCGCCCTGTGGAGATCTGCAAAGGTCAGCTCTGCCAGCCCAGAAGGATGCTTGGAGGGGTTATCCTGTGGTTATGAGGTGGGGGATTGCGGGGATCTCCTTAACCCCAGGAGACCCCGCAATATGTAGAAAAGTCCAGGTTTCGGGCCCGTGCTGCTGAAGGAGTCTGGAGTGGTTTGTTCGTGTTCTCAAGGCAGTTTATTAAGTCCTTATCAAAGGGAGATTTCTCTGCCCTGCCAGGGTCGACACAGAACGCGTCCAGAGACACACTGTGCCCCCCGGGTGAGCTGTAATCTTTTATACTAAAAACTACGTATCCAATGTTTACCATTAATTTCCAATCCGTGACCCTTACATTACATTGTCCAGCTCTCTGTCAAACCAATCCAAAAGTGCCAACATCACCAAGAAGATGGAGGTTAGGAAGAAGAAGAAGAGACAACATGCCACGTGTAAGAATTCTCCATCTTGACTCCCAGACCCCCCTGTCCAGAATCTCAAACCCCCCTGGACATGGGTCCAAATCTTTCCCTTTTCATCTATAATTACTACTATTCTACTCTTTAAACTCTGGTGACTTGCAATTCTTCTTATAAGTTAGTAATTTGTCTCATGGATTAAAATCAAAACCACAGGCACTCCCAGTATCAATCCAGGTTCTCCGACACCTCTGGCAAGGCTGAAAAGCCTCCTGAGCAGGGTTTGGATCATTCTGAGATGCCACAGGAACCCCCTGGGTTCCAACAGGGGATGAGGTATGGGATGGCCCACGCTGCGGGTGCTCAGCTCAGCACCTCCCGGGCTGCCAGCTGGGAGCACCTTGGCAGGCCCAGCACGTCCCTCCCACCCTGGAAGTTTAGAGAAACTGGGATTTTAGAGAAAATCTTGTCCCACAGGTGAATTAAAACCAAAAGCCTGCTGCAAAGGCTTCTAACCAGATCAGAGGGATCAAGCTCTTAAATCTCTCCAACTCGTCCTGCGAAGGCGGCAGCACTTCCAGGGTGTGCTGCTCCCTTCCCAGGCTGCCACTTCCAGCCAAAGCTTCCCAGGGGTGGCTCTGCCTGCTCCACGAGGTTCCTGGCACGCTGTGGGTCCAGCCCACCCAGCTCTGACTCCAGCAACCAGCAGGCTGTGTTCAGGAGCTGTGGGAAACAGGGATCACCCCAAACTGCCAGCCTGGATGCTGCTGCCCCTTTGGGGGTGTGAGGGTTTAGCCGTACAAACCTGTCTGGGCTGTTCCAGCTGGAATCTGGGGCACAGGAGTCACCCTGGTGCTGCTCAGCTCACCCACAGAGCTGAGGGAACTCAGCCAGGACGGAGTGCAATAATCCCTCCTTACACAGAGCAATTGCTGAGGACTCAGAAATCTTGCAAAGGGACAATTCCCCAGTGCATCTTCAAGCCCAGGCTGCAGGGACAAAGTTTTCTTGACTCCAGACACACAAACCTCTCCCCCAGCAGTGGAATTTCTGGTTTGGATGGGAACAGCAGGAGCTGTGTCTTCACCAGCAGCCAGGACCCATCCTCTGGCCTTGCCAAGTGCCCAATCTGATCAAGTCCATATTATTAATTACAAAAGAGCAGCCACACCAAACTCCATCTTAGGAATGTCCCTGACCCATGAAAGCTCCCAGACTTTGCCTGGGAGTTGCTGTCCCATGCCAGGGACATTGAAATGCAGCCCCTGGAAATGCTCCTCAGCTTTCTGGTTTGCTCCCAGCCCCAGGGCAGCTCCAGCACTGGCACCAACAAAGTCCTGAAGTTATTTTTCCTTCCCTGGGTCTCTCCCAAGCCCACTCAGCACAGACAGAGGACCCCAACCCTTTCAGACTCCCACAGGGAGGGCTGGCTAGCTCGTTCAGAAAGGTGGCTATAAAATCTTCATTATCTTCATTAGCTGCCAGCCTGCTCCGAGTTCCAGTCCCAGGGATGCCAGGAGGTTTCCTAGTAACAGCCAAAATAAAAGGGCATTATTTATCAGAGAGTTCCTTGCCATGCAGGAGGACAGGAAGGCAGAGGAAGGATGTCCCGGGGGCTCTGCAGGGAGGAGCTGCAATCCCCAGCACCTCTGTGAGGGATGACAGGCCGTGGTGCTCCTGGAAATCCTTCCTCTGGGCAGAAAACAGCCACCAGAAAATCAGGATCATCCTGGCATCGCCAAAAGCCAGGATGTCACACAACAGCCAGGCTGAGCCTGAGCTGAAAGGAACACTTCAAGCCTGGGGCTGGCTCAATACACCCAGCCATTTTTTTCCTGGGAAAAGCCCTTTTTGGAGTTTTTCACCATTTTGCCATCCCAGCTGTGGGATGAGCAAAGGCAGGGACTGATCTTGGTGCAAGCCTCGAGATCTGCCATGTGCCACAGGGTGAGGCGAAGTTTGCCTCGTTGTTCATGATTTCATCCCAGCTCTGGCAGGAAAGGAAAGGATTTAGCATCAAAACTTGATTCCTAAGGGGTTTCTGCACATCCCCAGCCTTCCTCCTGGCCCCAGTTCAGAGCTGTTGCCACAGAGGAAGGAAGGCTGATTGCTTTGTGTGCTTTCTCTCACCTGGAATTCCCTGGAACTCTGCAGAGCACCAGCCTCCAGAGAACTAAACCTGGAGTCTGTGAGTTCTGCTCTTCTCATGTCCAGAAATTAATTCCCAGAGGACATGCTCCATGATTTTTCTAGGGTCTGAGGTAGGGCTGAGCTCTCCAAATCCTCCTTTTTTTCCCTTTTTTTCAGGTTTGTATAAATCTTGGAGACACTGAGGGTGGGCAGAGATCAGACACTAGGAGTTTTTTTGTAGGTGGCAAGCAGCAGCCCCACAATTCCCTCACAGAGTTCCATTAGAGACTCACATGGATGCAAAAACATTTAATTTCACTAAACAGCCCCTAAAATTTTATTTCCCTAGCTGCTGGTTTTTCTCCTTCCCAAGCACTGCTGTTGTGTGCAGAAGCTTGGAGCGAGCCTGACCCATAGAAGCTGAGGCAAAGAAGGGCATTCAACATTTGCCATAATCAGCTTTTGTTAGGCTGTCCCCCCATCCAACAACCCTCGCACATTTTCCCTCAAGTGTGCTGTTAAAACACTTGCAAACCCCCTTTTTTTTTGTCACTCTCAGCATCCCGGGCCACTCTGTGCTCCAGCTGGTCCTCAGCCCTCCAGCTTTCATCGCTGAGTACCCCAGCCTTGCATTTGCACTCTTCTTTCATTTCCCCTCCTTATTTCCATTTCTTGTATGCTCCCTTTTAACAGCTCAGCTCACTGAGAAGTGTCTTAATTAGCCAAGGAGGCTTTGTGCTGAAATTCCTGATTTTCATGAGCAAAGGCAGGGTTTGTTCCCAAGCTCTGAATGAGTTTTCTTTAAAAATAAATCAGCCAGCTGCCTTGGACACCTTCTCCTCTTCATAACAACCTCCGAGTTCCCCAGAAAGCTGAAGTCAACTCTCCTGAAATCCAATGTCCTCAGCCTAGAGCTTCTCAAGCCTCTGTGCAGGTGCAAGTCCAGCTATTCCACAGCTTTCAGAGCCCCACCTGCCAACCCTGACCCCACCTGTCCCCTGCTCCTCCTCCCTTACGAGCAGAAGGTCGGACACTGTGGTGGATGAGGACAGGAACCGGACAAGGACTCTCCCTGTGCTCTGCCCTCGTGGTGCCCAGCCTGGAGTACTGAATCCAGCCCTGGAGTCTCAGCACAAGGATAAGGAATCACTGGAGCCGGTCCAGAGCTGCTCCCAGGGCTGGAGCCCCTCTGGAGCCAGGCTGGGAGAGCTGGGGGTGCTCACCTGGAGCGAAGAAAGCTCCAGGGAAACCTCAGAGCCCCTTCCAGAGCCTAAAGGGGATTATAAAAAAGAGAATGAACAACTTTTTACACAGGCAGAGAGTAACAGGACAAGGGAAACAGTTTTAAGCTAGAAGAGGGGACATTTAGATTGGACATTAGGAAGAAATTTCTCAGAATGAGGGTGGTGAGGCCCTGGAACAGGGATCCAGGGATCCCTGGAAGTGTCCAAGGCCAGGCTGGACAGGGCTTGGAGCAACCTGGGACAGTGGAAGTGTCCCTGCCATGCCAGAGGATGGGATGAGATGAATTTAAGGTCTCTTCCCACCCAAACCATTCCGTGGTTCTGGATTTATCCCTCCCTGGAGACTTTTCAAAGCCCCCTGGACACAACCCTGAGTAAGCTGCTCTAGGGAAACCTCGGGCTAGGTGACCTCCAGTGTCCTCCCAACCCAAACCGTTCTGTGACTCTGTGGACCGAGGCCAAGCCCTTGCACCTGCCCGAAATTCAGCTGCAATCCTTCAATCGGTGCTGGTGGCACGGGGGAATTCCAGACACAGGAATCCCCGTGTGTGCCCCTCCCAGCCTGTCAAGGACACAGGGACACGCTTTCACAGGGACACCAACCTGCCTTCCTCCCACCTCGCTCTCACCCTCCATCATCTCGGGCCTGGCATCACGGCCCGGAGCAAATGCAGCTTTAATGAGCTCAGGCCTGGCAGATCCAAGAGGTGCGGTCTCGGCTCAGCCTCCCAGCTCCTTTCTTTCCCATCCGATCCCCGTGGAGTGTTTACTCTGCCTTCCCCGCTCCCCCCGCGCCTCTTTGTCCCGCTTTCACCGCTCCGCGGCCGCGGGGGTTTGATCACCTGCGGCTTTTCAATCGCGATGCGCAGCTCCCTTCCATCTCCCGGACAGCAAAGAAAGAAAGATCCCTTTTGAGCTTCTCCCCGTTTTGTCTCCGGGCCCTCAACACCCCCAGAGCAGCTCTGCCCCATCCCGCTCGCACAAAGCGCTCTTTGTGCCGGCCTGGGCTCCAGCCAGCCCGGGCTGCAGGCTCAGGCCTATCTTTAGGCAGAGCCAGCTTCGCAGCCTTCAGCGGGACGCTCGAAGGCTGAGCGGATCGTGCCAGACATCCGAGGTCCTCAAAAAATTCCCTGCCCCAGCCCCCACTGTCACGAATTGCCCGTTTTCCCAAGTTTTCACTGGAAGATGATGAGGGGACGATGCTCCTGAGGCTGTGGTCATCCGCCGTCCCTTACTGGCAGCAGCCAGAGGATGTCGGGCTGCCCGGCCAGGATTTGGCGAGTTCTTGCCAGCTCAGGATTCCTCGGGGGCTCGCCCCGGTCTCTGGAGTGATCGCCGAGGGGAGCAGGGGGAACGGCAGGAATCTCTGCCAGTTTGGGATTCAATTCACCCCGGCCAGGCACCTGGAGGGGTCCATGCACTTCAGGGAAGGAAATGCGTTCAAGGGCTGCTTTTAAAATGGTTTTCATGTGTGCAGTGAGCTCGGTGAGAGGGATCAGAGAGGGCCTGGGGGGATTCCCGCTAGCTTGGGGGGAAAGGAAAGGAGAATTCCCCTCTTCCTATTGATTTATCCTCAGCAGGCTGCACTTTCAGATTTCAGGCAAGGCACGGACTGGGCTCCAGGCTGGTTTTAACCAGAATGGTCTGTGAGTCCCAGAGGGAAAAAAATGCTGTTTCACTGCTCCAGAAGTGCCCTTAACCCCAAAGGAGCCACACCTGGCTGTTATTATAGGGTCTTTCCTGATCTGTAATTGCCAGGTGGTTGTTGAAAAGATTTTTGCAGACACAGCCTGATTTTTTTCTCCCTGTGCTGTTTTCAGGTGGAAATCATCTCCTTAGGGGCACCAGTCCAGAGTATTTCTCCATCTCTGGGACAAGCCTGAGCCCTGAGGGCATATCCCTCACCTGGCTTCTTCAGAAATTCCCTAAGAATAGGAAAAGGAGTGAAAATCCCCCTTACAGGGGAGGGGAAAACGTGAATCTCCTGTTCCCCAGCCAGCTCTGCCCAGAGGGGAAGAGAAAGGCGAAGCTGCTCCCTCCAAAACCCAGGAATGAAAAGTGAGGCTTGAGGGGTGTGCCAGCAGCAGACAAAGGCTTGCTTTCCGAGCAGGGAGGGAGCGAGGAGCTGGCTCCGAGGCTGCTGGCTGGGTTGCCATGGATTTTGTGCTAATCAGCCCCTTTCTCGCCGGGAAGCAGAGGGAAAAGGGAGGATTCTGAGCGTGCAGGAGCTGCCTCCCTACCTGAGCCCTGTCCTGCCACCATCTGCCCGGCGGATGTGCCAGAAAAAGGGGCCAAAATTCGCCGGTACAGGATATTTTGGGAAATGATGTCCCTGTGCCACATTCCCGGCTGTGGCTCAGACCTGGCGGCGCTCTCCGGATCGTGCCGCGTTTGGGGTGCGGGTGCTGGAAAGGGAGAATTTCCAGGGCAGGAGGGCAGGGGCAGGATTTTGGGGTGCCTGTGTGAGGCGTGGGACACCTCCAGAGCTCAGATCAGCCTCCAAACCCTCCTGCAAGTGTTCACATCAGTGTGGGAAGCCGCGAGTGCCTCTCTGTGCCCTGTGTGGCGGCTCGCACTGCGCCTGGGGCTCCCCACGACATTTCCTTTGCATTTCCAGGATGGTTCCTTGAACATTCCGAGGGGCAGAGCCGGGCTCCGGAGCTGAACGTGAACCAGGGGAGGTTTGTGCTGAACATTAGGAACAATTTCTTGACTGAAACGGTGATCAGACATTGGGACAGGCTGCCCAGGGCAGTGCTGATGTCCCCAGCCCTGCAGGGATTTAAAAGGTGGATGTGGCGCTTGGGGACACGGGTTAGTGGTGGGTTCGGCAGTGCTGGAGGAACTATTGGACTCAAGGATTTTAAAGATGTTTTTTAACATAAATCATTTCCCATATTCCTCCACTTCAGAGTGGCTTTTCATGTTTTCAGCCTCTTAGACATGCATTTATATATTTAAAAAAACAAACAAACAAACAAAAAAAACAGAAACAACAAACAAACCAACAAATCCTTAAAGTCCTGTTAACATGAAAAACGTAAAATAGACAAACTACTCAGTAGCCTGAAAAATATAAAATACACAAATTTCTCAGCAGTCTGTAACCCTCCCTCTGTCCCTGGAGCACTTTGTGGGACATCTGTTGACATACACGGAGATTCTGTGACAATGACTGGAACAGACTTCCCAGGGAAGGGGTGGAGTCACCATCCCTGGATGTGCTCAGAAGCCCTGTGGGTGTGACATTTGGGGACACGGGTTAGTGGTGGGTTTGGTAGCGCTGGGGGAGCCCTTGGACTGGATGATTTAAAAAATAATTCAAAGATTCTACGGTTTTATGTCCATGCTCTGGGGTGGGGCTGCACACCCGCCCTGGGCACCTGTCCCCCATGGGCTGCCTGATGGGTCTGTCACCTTCAGCCACCTTGTCCCCACCTCCAGGGGGTTCCCTGGAACAGGGGACAGCCCCGTGCTCCCGTGCCAGCACGGGCAGGCTGGAGGGAGGAGATCCGTGCTGGCTGTCCTTGGGGACGGCAGGTGAAGGGCGTCTCTGTGCAACTGGAGCAACACCTCCAGGGCCACCGTCAGAAGATGGATCCTCACGGCAAATTTCATTCCCAAACCCTCTTTTCCTCCTCCACACCAGCATTCCAAGCCTACTCCTCGCCCTGCTGCCTCCCAGGGAGGTTTCCCCCTCTCCCCTCCCAAGCATCCCCTCCAACACCATTTTTCCGCTGGAANACCAGCATTCCAAGCCTACTCCTCACCCTGCTGCCTCCCAAGCATTCCCTCCAACACCATTTTTCCACTGGAGCACCCTCGGCTGTGGGGCTGAGATAAGGGCACAGGCTTGGAAAGGATGCAGGTGCTCCTCCTCCATCCCAGGAGCCCTGCCCCAGCCCCTCTGGGGGCTCTATCCACGCCACAGAAAGCTCTGCTTGAGAAAGGAGCTGCTTGCTGGCTCACGTTCCGACTTCTCGTTCCTCAGCATCCCAAACAGTCAAATATTTGCCTTTCCCTGCAGCATCTCTTTGTACAGACAAGGATGAGGGGGAGTAGAGAACGGTCACGGCTCGCCCAGCCCATCTGTCCCCCATATCGCTGTGGGGCTCGTTAAAAGAAAGGACATAATTAAAGAAGAAATAAAGAATAGCTGTGCTGGTCTTGCTCTGCCGTTGAGTCGTGTTCCCAGATATTTCTCTGCTTCATTTAGTGCTCATCCTGCACTGGCTGGATCCCAGGAATTCCCTCTTGGCTGCTGTGGGGTTTGGAGTGCCACAGACACACAAACTCCAAGCCTGCAGCAGGCAGGAGCTGATTTTGGCACTGCAAGGCCAGTGAGGGTTGGACACTCTGCTGCCTGAAGCTCTTCTGGGCACCACGTTCCTTTTTATTCCTGGATTTTCCATAATGGCTCTTGAGATGCTCCTCCAATTCTGCTGCTGCAAAATCCAGAGCTGGTAAAGAGCCAGGCTGGGCTTAAAACCCACAAAACTGGGCTTAGAGGCCAAGTAAACCTTTTAAAACCACATCAAAATCTCCCAACGCCGTCACTTCTGTGGGCAGCTGCCTTGTGCTCTGATGTTGGGGAGTTCAGGTGCCAAAGCCCAAAAACCAGAGGTTTGGGTCACCCTGCACAAACCCACGGTTCTCCACCCAGCTCCTGCAGTGCAGGATTTACCTCCCACACCAGGGATTCCCTTACCCGGAATCCCCTGTGGAAAGTCTGTGCCAGGGTCAGGAACCAGCAATGACACAAGCAGGACTCGCTGGCCTCGCTCTGCAGTTGTTTATTATTTCTTTATCACAATTCAGAGCCTCAGGCGACAACAGGCCCTGCACCCTTCAGTGACATGTGCCACAAAGACACAAAATGGACGATTCCAAGGATTTTTATACAGATACTTTATCCAATTGAGTTCCACAACGTACCTAACATGCAGTATGTTTTTATTTTTCTACCGATTCCTAATTATTCTTCAGTCACGTTACATCTGCATTGTGACTTTGTCTGACCAATCACTGTGCCACCAGTACTGCAGAAAATGGAGCAGATGAAGAAGGAAGAAGCTGAGTCAACACTCAAAAATCCTCCATCTTGTCTTTCATCTACCTTCCATACCAAAACCCAAAATCTACTTTTTCACCCTGTGATAAACTACAATAGCATCTACTTTATATATTTACAAAAACTCAACTTCTCACGAAGTCCTGGAAGCTTTCTCCATGGCCAAAACCTAAAAGCTGTGCTCTCCTGAGAAATAAAACCACTCAGGACAGGCCCAGGAGATTTTCCTGTGTGCTGGATTCCCACGCTGCAGGATGAGGGGCAGCATCCCAAGAGCCTTTACCGGCCCCTCAGCTGGGGCAATCATGGCAAAGGCTGAGCAGGCACAAGATTTCAGTGGGAAGGGATGAAGGAATCCTGCCTCCTCAGGATCTCACTTTGGAGGATCTCATCTTCACCCTGAGCCCCATTTTTAAGCTTCTGACATCAGTGTGAGTGAGATTTCATTCAGTTGCTACAGATAGACCAACCGTGCATGAATTTCCCTCATCCCTTCCTTGAACCTCCACAACTCCTGGGGAGCAGGCAGCTGTCCAGGAGCCAGGAGGTTTTTCAGGTTTTTGCTCAAATCCAGGCTGGGAGATGAGGTGCTTGGGCCAGTGCTCAGCTCTGTGGCAGTGCACTATAGAAAATACTGTGAGTTTAATTAGCATGTCCAGTCTGATAACCAGGATGCCTTGGCAGATGCAAACAGAAGCCTAAAGTTTACAATCTGAGTGGATTAAGACTCAGGTGCCAGGAAAAAGTCTGAATCAACCCTCTGCAAGCAAGAGATCTTTGTTAAATGCATGAGTTTTGTCTTTTGTAATGTTTAACACGATGATTGTAACAAGGGATTACTAACCCTATAGAATAGTATATAAGCATTTTGGAAACCTCAGTAAAATGGAATTCTGATCATCAAATCACTGCTCCCGTCTCTCTCAATCCCTGATAGAGCTCCACAGCCAGGAGCAGCCATTCCCCAGGGTTCACGCCTGGAACGAGGTTCACCGTGCTCCCAGTGCTTCCCAGAGGATGCCTGAGCTCAGGGGCTGAGAAGTGGGAAGGACCAGAGCCACCCTGGTTTTTGAAACAGCACCATTGTTTCCAAGGCCAGCAGCTTCCAGACCGAGTTAAAAACAAGCAAAGGTGAATCCCCTGCTCCTCCTCCTCCAGCATTCCCAGTTCCCTTTTACCCCAGCAAGGGAACCCTGAGTGGGCATTTTGCTCTGAAGAGCGGAGGGAGGCAGGGAAGGGAGGTTGCAACCCCAGACAAAACTGGGTTAATTCAGCATGGAAAGGTTTTTGTCTCCCCATTGCTCCCCCGTCAAGGGAAGAGAGTGCTCCTTCTCCTCTCCATTGGTATTCCGAGCTCATCTGCTGCAGTGGGAGCTGCACAGCCACCAGCCGGGCTGGGAAAGCACATCTGCATGGTGATGCAGTCAGAAATTCGGGTCTCCAAATCAATTACTGACCTTCTGCTGCTCCAGAAATTGCTCAGGATGGATTTGCACGCTGGGTGTGGGGAGAGGGGGAGGCTCAGCCTCATTTTCTGCTTCTCTGCTTCTCCGGCTGCCTCAGAGGCAGAGCTGTGGTTTATTTTTTTGGATCTGATTAATTGCGCCTTGTAGAATTTTCCCACTTGTCCTGATTTCCCTTCTCCTGGTATCGGTTTGGATTGCTGATGCACCAGCTGCTTTTGGAGTGTTTGTTTTATTCCTGTGACACTCAAGAATGATGCTGATTGTGTGTCCCGCTGTCACCCACCCCCCCTTCCCCCCAAACAACTCTGGAACCTCCTCATCCCGGCCAGAGTGGCTGGACCAGGGAACCTCAGAGATGTTACATTCCCACAAATGTTTCTCAAGTGCTTTTCCATCAGTGCACTTATCCAGAGGAGACTGAGAGGCTTGGGTGTTCAGCCTGGAGAGGAGAAGAATCCAGGGAGAGCTCAGAGCCCCTTCCAGAGCATGAAGAGGCTGAAAGAGAACTGGAGAGGGACTGAGGACAAGGGATGGAGGGACAGGACACAGGGAATGGGTTCAAACTGGAAAAGGGGAAATTTTGGTGGTATATGGGGAAGAAATCCTGCCCTGTGAGGGTGGGCAGGCCCTGGCACAGGGTGCCCAGAGAAGCTGTGGCTGCCCCTGGATCCCTGGAAGCGTCCAAGGCCAGGTTGGACAGGGCTTGGAGCAGCCTGGGACAGTGGGAGGTGTCCCTGCCCATGGCAAGGGGTTATATAGAGATATTTATTTTCCCTTCCAACCCAAAATATTCCATATTTCCAGGACCTAACACATGCTGGACACTGACTACACCCACCACAGTGAAATGACCGGTGCCTGGACTTGTCCCCTGGCCCAAGACACCCCTGGCTGGGTCAAGTGGCCGTGAAGGAGCTGGGTTATGACAGACCCGTCCTTCCCCAAATCCTGGGGAGCAAGGCATGAAACCCTCAGGGAATCAGTTCAAAATCAGTAGCACAAACCAGCTCTTGGCACAGCACATCTGAAAACATGAGGATGTTGGGGAAAGAGTGAGAAACTGCAGCAGAGCCACGAATGAATGTGAACAAGGCCGGGGTGTCCTCCCTGGCATCCCTAACTCCAGGGATGGGGATGCTAAGGATGCAATCCAGGATGGGCCCATGGAGAGCTCCGTGGATTGGGAAGATCTCCCTAAAAAGCATCTCCCTGTTGTGATCCTGGAGAGATTTCCTACATCCACTCCTGCCCCACCTGGATCCTCACGGTCCCTCTTGGGGCTGACGCTCGTCCTCCCACACTGCCGTGGAACGACACCCTGAGGGACCCCGCAGCCCAGCTGGGGAGCAGGGGGCACCCGGGGAAAGGCAAAACCCTCTCGCAGTGCCCAGAAATCCTGCAGGCAGGGAGAGCTGGGAAAACCAAGGAGGAAGCTGAGATCTCGTGGGGATCAGAATTCCCCCCCGGGAGCAGCATTCCAGCTCCGTGCGCATCACGGGAGAGAGGAGCGGAGGAGCGGCGGCGATTGCTGAGCCGTGAACGGGCAGAGCCCGGTGTCGTTTGTCTCAATGAGCTGGTTATTAATCCTTGCGGCCAGGAAGGGATGATTTTGCATTTCCTTGGCAGGATCGCGTGCTGGCAGGAGAGGAAAAGGCAGGAATGCCGCTCTTCCCTCGTTTGGAGAGGGCCTGGACACGCAGCCATAGCCAGAGGCGGCTCAAGCATCCACAGAGACACTGAGGAAGCAGCTGGGGGGGTCTGGTCACTGCCAACACTCAGGTCTTCCTAAATTAGAGGGGGGAAGTCTGATCTTTTCAGAGAAAAAAAAAAACAAAAAAAACAAAAAAACAAAACAAAACACCGAAAGATCAGCCAGCAAGGAAATCCAAGACTGTGTTCCCTCAGAAATCGCTGCACACACACAAACAAACCTTCCCACGCACACAGTGTCAGACAAATAAATAAATACAGGAGGTTTCTTCAGTTTTGCCCTCGGCTCACTGACAGAGACCAGAGCATCCCCTGGATAATATCAGTGCTTGGATCACACCCCCGGCAGGCACTGAGGGGGCTCGGGAGCTGCTCCCTTCCTCAGATAAAAGATCAGCTTCGGAGGACTTTGGACTTGATCATTTCAGATTCTGCTAAATCCTCTCCTTCTTTTCCTGGCTGCTTGGAGCTCACAGGAGAGGGAGGGTGGTGGGAAATGTTCTCATCAGGTGAATGTCAGCGGTTGCAGGGTGGGTTTGGAGGAGAGGGGAAAATACAACAGGAACCAGAGCACAGAAGGATCCCCAAATCTTTGTTCTCACTGCATCCCATCCATCTGTGGTGGGGAATCCTGGGCAGGGACTCTCGCCAGTGCTGCTGCCCCCAGAGCTCAAAGTGAGTGAACTGGTGGAGCTCAAAAGCTCCATTGGGGTTATTCAGATTCTCCCACTGCACTGAAATATTCCCTCTGCAACTGCTCCTTGAGGGAGTGTCAGAGCCATGGAATGGTTTGGGTTGGAAGGAACCTTAAAGCATCCAGTTCCACCTCCTGCCATGGCCAGGGACACCTTCCACTGTCCCAGGCTGCTCCAAGCCCTGTCCAGCCTGGCCTGGGACACTGCCAGGGATCCAGGGGCAGCCACAGCTTCTCTGGGAATTCTATTGCAGGGCCTCCCCACCCTCACAGGGAACAATTCCTTCCCAATAGCCCACCCATCCCTGCCCTCTGGCACTGGGAAGCCATTCCCTGTGTCCTGTCCCTCCATCCCTTGTCCCCAGTCCCTCTCCAGCTCTCCTGGAGCCCCTTTAGGCTCTGGAAGGGGCTCTGAGCTCTCCCCAGAGCCTTCTCCAAGTGAACATCCCCAATTTGGATCTACAAGGACACTTCTGGGATCACCTGAGTCAGCTCAAACAAAGTGCTGAGCCCCAAGAAGACCAGGAAAAAGCAGAAGTGTCCAGTGGAGAGCCAAAGCAGAGGGAGGAGGAGGAACCTTCCTGGATTTGCACACAACATTTTCAAGGATCACATTTTCCAGCATCCATTTCCAGGGAAAGGTCTGATAAGGCCTCTCTGTTTGCAGAGATTAAGGAGGGCAGGGGATTTGCTGAAAGGGTTTCTCCATCCCCAGCAACCTTTGAAAAATGGCCCTTGATCAGGAAAAAAAGGCAAAGAAGCTCCATGAAATGGGTGAATCTTTACAGAGTTCACATTTGTGTCCCACAGCTCCAAGGCTGCTTTTACCCACTCACGTCAGACTCTGAGAGATTCCCATAGCCCTTCTCTTTTTGCTTAAGTCCCTTTTATCTCCCAGGTGCAATTTTTTACTGCTTTCTGTCCTCTGACCCTGTTTCCTCCCATTCCTTGTTCTCCTGGCTGTGGATACCCTGTCCTGGCCTTGTTTGGAATGTTCCAGGTACTGAGCAAGAGGGGAGAGTCAAGTCCTGGCTGCTGGATCTGTGCTTTAAGGAATATTTTCAGCAATTGTAGAGAGACAGGAACAACAATTCATGATCGGAGTTTGATTTTACTGAGGTTTCCAAAATGCTTATATACTATTCCATAGGGTTAGTAAAAATGCCTTGTTACAATCATTGTGTTAAATATTACACAAGACAAATTCATGCATTTTACAAAAATCTCTTGCTTGCAGAGAGTGATTCAATCTCCTTCTTCCTGGCACCTGAGTCTTAATCCACTCGGATTGTAATCTTTCAGATTTCTGTTTGCATCTGCCAAGGGATCCTGGTTATCAGACAAAATGTGCTAATTAAACTCACAGTGTTCTCTGTCCTGTGTATTCCCACAGAATATAAACAATCTCAGGCACTGCCATGCCTGCCCTTCCTTCCGTGCCAACAGTGAAACATCTCCTGTCCTTCAGCCAGCAGCCAGTTTTACTCAAAACCTTCAAAAACCACTTATCTTTGGGAGCTGCACCCCCAGATCAGACGTGGCCGTGATTTGTCACCTGTTTCGGGTGACCAACCTTGCAGGCAAGCAAGTGACAAAAGTCTGCAGGTCGTGTGGGCTTTTTCTTTAGAAAATCCCCAAAAATGGTGTCTCAGAGCCTGGAGCTGGCTGCTGGCTCTGGTGTGGTTTCATTTCCTCCCAATGTTGCTGCGTAAACACCAATCAGTCCAAATTATTCCAATCACAACTGCCGAGCGTGGAAGTGGAGCTAATGAGGAAAAACAGGGAACAGATTGGTGGAGCAGAACGTGTCCTTTGGCTGGAGGCTGGTGGCTCCCATCCAGCGCAGGCAGCTCGCAGCCCCTGGAAATCAATCCAGAGCTCTGGGGTGGGACAGCCAGTCCAGCCCCAGGGTGCCTGGATGCCCAAACACCAGGGGATGAGTCCCGTCAGGAATATTAATCTGTTGGGATCCAGAAAGCAGGGAAATCACAGGATAGTAGACCCGTAAGCCGGAGTTTAGGATCAAACACAGGGCTTGGTGTAAGGGAGAAGCTTCCAAGTTTAGGGGTTAGAATCGAGAATGTAGACTTGTAGTCGAAACAGAGACATGTTAACCCAGATAAAGGAAAGTTCAGAGTTCAGAATTTAAGATATTGGAATTTAGAATTCTTAATTCTGATTTAGAATTAAGATATTTAAGGTATAAAAAAAATAGAAGTAAGTACAAAGGTGACAAGAAGTCTGTAGAATGGATTTGTGTGGTAGAACAAGGTTGATTAGAGAAGGTCACATTATTGCTAGATGAAATTTCTTATTATTGGTCTAATAGTGTAAACATCCTCTAATTGTCAATATTCTATTGGTTAATAAGTCTTTAAAGGATGATACAAATTAAAATCCTGTGATTTCTAGCCATGCTTTCAACACCTGTAAAAACCTTGTGCTTTTACTCTGTGTAGAAGATAAAATAAACTGCATTTCAAGCATCTAGAAAGGGCTCTTACCTCATTGAAAGAACTCCCCATGGAATGGTGAAGGTGGGCCAAAAATCCACATGAGTCCCTTGGAGTCTGACTCCAACACGTTTTGGGCTGGGAGGGATCTTAAATCTCCTCCAGTCCCATCCCCTGCCATGGACAGGGACATTTCCACTGTCCCAGGTTGATCCCAGCCCTGTCCAGCCTGACCTTAAACACTTCCAGGGATCCAGGGGCNGTCTTTAAAGGATGATACAAATTAAAATCCTGTGATTTCTAGCCATGCTTTCAACACCTGTAAAAACCTTGTGCTTTTACTCTGTGTAGAAGATAAAATAAACTGCATTTCAAGCATCTAGAAAGGGCTCTTACCTCATTGAAAGAACTCCCCATGGAATGGTGAAGGTGGGCCAAAAATCCACATGAGTCCCTTGGAGTCTGACTCCAACATGTTTTGGGCTGGGAGGGATCTTAAAGCTCATCCCGTTCCACCCCCTGCCATGGGCAGGGACATTTCCACTGTCCCAGGTTGATCCCAGCCCTGTCCAGCCTGGCCTTGGACACTGCCAGGGATCCAGGGGCAGCCACAGCTTCTCTGAGCACCCTCAGGGCCTCCCCACCCTCACAGGGAACAATTCCTTCCCAATATCCCATCCATCCCTGCCCTCCGGCACTGGGAAGCCATTCCCTGTGTCCTGTCCCTCCATCCCTTGTCCCCAGTCCCTCTCCAGCTCTCCTGGAGCCCCTTTAGGCTCTGGAAGGGGCTCTGAGCTCTCCCTGGATCCTTCTCCTCTCCAGCTGAGCACCCCCATCTCTCTCAGGACAATTCTCCAAATCCCAGGACTGTGAAGAGCAGGGAAATGAGCATTTCCCCACCCAATCCAGGGGTACCAGGGCTGCATTTGTTCATCACTGCCCCTGCCTGGCTCCACGTGAGACCAGGGACACTGTGCCAGACATGGGGAACAGGCATCCACCCTTCCCCAAAACCTCACACAGCCTGGCCAGGCCTTCCTCATCCTCCTTCATGGCCTTGCAGGTGTTTAAAGCACACCTGGACTGGCCCTCAGTGACCTGATTTAATTGGACTTGCACTGATTGCAGGCATGCAATGAGATGAGCTCCATGAATTCCTTCCAACCCGAATTATTCCACGATTTTAAATTGCTGCTGTGGTTTGTATTAATAAAATAACTACGACCAGCCAACAGGCCAGATTCCTGCCCTGGGGGCTGCATCTGGTGGTTGTTTTCTTTCTTAAGATAAACTTTTCCAGATAATTTTTGAACACCAGTGACACCAATACCTGGAATAAATGGGAACCATTCACCCAGAAAGGTCCTGGCAAAGCCTTGCAGGAGGCTCTTCAAAGGTGGGAACGGGATCTCTTGGGAGCTGCTCAGATTCAGCAATACTGGAGCAATTTTCATTTTGGAGCAATTTTCCCAAAGCAAAGCATTTGTTACAGGTGGGAAGGGTAAAGAGAATTCTGAGGAGGGGCAAATTCTCATTTTGGTCTGTGGACAAAGCCAGACAGAAATCACCTGAATCCATTCCTGCATCCACTGCAGCATGAACTAAAGCAGGAAACCATCGAGTCAGCCCTTGAAGCTGATGTTTAAACTACCTGGAAAATATCCCAGACATTAAACACTTGGAGCTGCCACGATAGGGTGAGAATCAGAGAAATTACACTTGGGAAGGGAAGGAATGAACCCATCAATCTTCAGCCTCAGGAAGAGCAATTTGAAAACCCTCAGGGGCAAGAATTTCAAATTTGGCCGGAGCACCGCGAAACGCTGCACCCAAGGTGTCTGGGTTTCCCTCCTTTCCTTGCTGGCACTCCTGTTTTCCACCTGTCTGGCCCAGAAACGTGGAAAATCTGGATGTTCTGCATTGTGGCCCTGCTTCCTTCTCTGAAGTATGAAAGGACCCGTTGTCCCCATCCTTGCTTCAGGGGCAGCAGCATTTTGGAGGGACAGAAGCCAGCGCTGTGTCCAGGAGCTGGAGGAGGTGTTGGCATTTCCCAGAGACTGCCTGGAACCCTCTTTTCCACCCGGGCTCAGCTCAGCAGGGAAAGTGCTTGAAAATGGACTCACTTCCCAGAAACGTGGCGACTCCTCGCTGCAAGGTGCTGCTCCTGGCTAAAAGCTGATGTGAAATTGTTGGGATGCCAGATTTTTTTGTGGCAGTGAAATTCAATGTTGGTAAAGGAACAGACAGAAANATTTCCCAGAGACTGCCTGGAACCCTGTTTTCCACCCGGGCTCAACTCAGCTGGGAAAGTGCTTGAAAATGGACTCACTTCCCAGAAATGTGATGACTCCTCGCTGCAAGGTGCTGCTCCTGGCTAAAAGCTGATGTGAAATTGTTGGGATGCTGGATTTTTTTGTGGCAGTGAAATTCAGTGTTGGTAAAGGAACCAAACAAATAAATTCAGGAATATTTTGAGGCATTCCCAAATCCTTCTTGGTGAAGGATGTTTTAGCTTTGCCTCATCCTGTTGTGACAGAACAAGGGGTGATGGGTTTAAGCTGAAGAAGGGTTGATTTAGATTAGATAAAGAGAGTTTTGTTTGGGTTTTTTTACAATGAGGGTTGTAAAACACTGGCAAAGGTGAGAAGATGTGGCTGCCCATCCCTGGAAGTGTCCAAGGCCAGGCTGGAAAGGACTCAGAACAATCTCAAAGATGTCTCTGCCCATGGCAGGGTTTTTGGGCTGGATCCCCTTTAAAAGGGCCATCCCTTCTAATCCAAAATATTCCATGATTCCACAACTCTCTGCAATCCATCCTCCAGCTCTTTACGCCTTGGCTGGTCTGTTCTTATTAACAAGGCTTTGTGGTTTGTCTTTATAGAGATAATTTCTCCCAAATGCTCTCAGCTGTGCTTGGCTCCAGCTTTTCCTCAGAGTGGTGAGAGCAGTTCACGCTACTCCAGAGACTCCGGTGCCTCCTCCTGGTTTCCCACCACGAAGGAAAGCAGTCCCATCCATGTCTCCACGCACCTGATCCCCATCTGCCCATGTTCTGCTCTAAGTAGATCTTTGCACTGGAGTTAAACTGAGCTTGGGGTTATATTTTCAATCTCTAAATGCCCTCTACTAAATAAATCCCTGGGGTTAGCAAGGATGTTCTCCAGGCTGGTGCAGGCTCCTCTCCTCCAGTCAGACCCTGCTCCCACATCAGTGAGATGGGTCAGGGCTGCCCCTCAGCCTCCAGCACCCAAAACCAACCCCTTTCAGATGCAGACACGCAAAAAATCCTTGGATTTTGTGTTTCCCACAAGCTTTCAAGAGTCTTTGGCCCTGGGACCATGGTGGGTTGGTGAAAATTAAGCTTTCAGGAGCTATGGGGTGTTGTTAGGCAAGAAAAGGGGATCTTCTCCAATGGGGTGGATTTTGGGACTTTGGGACTTTGGATTTTGTGACTCTGTGAGGTCCTGGCTTGGCAAAAGGGGCTTGTCCTGGAGTGACTTTGTGGTGCTTGTATCCCCAGTTGTGTCTCTGTTCCTGCTGGGTCTTTCTGCATCTTTCAGACGGGCTCTGAGAGCGAAGAGGGGAGAGAAGAAGCGCGGGGTTTGTTATCAGGAGCTGCACTCGCTCCCTGCATCCCTCTGCTGGACTGTGCTGTCTGCAGTCGGCCAGAGAGAACTCTCCTTTGCTTTTTAGTTAGTGTCCTGGTTTGGGCAAATCTGGGAGACAACCTCCAAAGGGGTTCCTCCAGAAAAGCTGACACAAGCGGCCCTTCCCTCAACTGGTCCGGGAAAAAAATTCTTCAGAGAGAAGTGGAAAAAAACTGTTTATTTGACAGGCAAAGCACTCCCCAGCACCAAAATGAACAATACTGAACAACAAAACCTCTCGCTGCTCCGAGGAGATGACAAATTCAGAACAGTCCCTCTCGTGGGTTGGTGGAAAATGCTGCGGCCCAGGCCAGGCCCCGGTGGCCACAGGTGGGAACTCCCGGTGCTCTGCTGGGTTTTCAGTCCAGAGCAGGTTCAGAACAGCTGCAAGGAAAGTTTTAGTATTGTTCATTTTGTGCTGGGGAATGCTTTGACTGTTGAATAAACAGCTTTTTCCACTTCTCTCTGAGGGAATCTTTTCCTGGACCAGCTGAGGGAGGGGCTGCTTGAGTTTGCTTTTCTGGGGGAACCCCTTTGGAGGTTGTCTCCTAAATTTGCCCAAACCAGGACAGGGCTCCACATCTGAGAGGCCACACAGACCAACCATGGGGAAGGAGTCCTGGTTCCCAGACCCTCCACCATCCTTCCCTTCAAGATTTGAGGCAAAACCCCTTTATTTCACAAGCAGTGGGACCAAAACCATGTCTGTGGTCCACCGCTTCCCTCTCCCAGCCTTCAGGACCCCTCTCTGCTGACACCAACACAACAACGAATCCCGCTTCAGTCCGAGTCCATTTGCACAGAGCCTTTTGTAAGATTTATATGGGACTTCACCTCCTATCAACCCCACGTTCTCTGAGGGAAGCGTGGCAGGCACCCAGAGCTCCTCAGAGGCCAGGACACAGTTCATTAGCGTGGAATTGCAGGACCAATTACAGCAGGAAAGCTGAAAGAAACCGAAACAGAAAGGTCAGCGGCAGCCCCCAGCTGCCAGGTCACGTCCAGGCCTTTGCACAGGGTATGGAAATGCGAAGGGAAGTCTGAGGGCTCCAGGAAGGGTAATTAGCTCGTGGTGATGAGTGGGAGACTGGGGACAGTGTTAGTGCAGCATAAATCATCTCCTAAACAAGCCTTGTTTATTTATTATGGGCTCCCATGACCTGGGCCCTGAACTTCAGTCCCCCCCTGCTCCCTTATCCCCTCCTGCCTGGGTTTTTGCCTGGCTGGGTGGAAGGCAGGGTCAGCCTGTGGGTGAGCAGACTCTCTGGGCCCTCCAGAAATGCTGATAAAGAGATCTGCAAAGTGCCTTGAGAGGTTTTCCTGGTTATTATCCTGCCCTGAGGGAGCAGAAGTTACACATAAATCCAGGCTGGCAACATCCCTCTGAGGATTTTAAATACCACACCCACATCGTGTCCATCACCTTCTGCCCCAGCTGCCCTGGGTTTCGTGTGCCACAGGCTGAGGAATCCTCTTTATCCCTGCTTGGTTCCACGGCTGCACATCCTCATCTTTGTCTTTTCACCCCAGGATGATGCTGGTGGTGTAGAGAGAGGATCACAGAATGGTTCGGGTTGGAAAGAACCTTAAAGCTCATCTCACTCCACCCTCTGCCATGGGCAGGGACACCTCCCACTGTCCCAGGCTGCTCCAAGCCCCATCCAGCCTGGCCTTGGGCACCTCCAGGAATGGGACAGCCACAGGTTTTATCAGAATTCTTCATCTCCATCCAAACCCTGCTGATGTCAGCAGGAAAATCCTCCTTTTCCGCAAAAAGCCCAATTTTTTTTCACTCCACCACATGTACAGTCGGTGTTTGGGTCAGTGGGATTCATCCTGCCCAAAGCTCTGCCCAAAGCTCGGGGTGAGCAGGTGCAGAGCAGGAGCACAGCCCTGAGCCTGCCTGCAGCCCTTCCCACGACACCAGAACTAAATCAACTCTGTAATTATGCCAGGTTTCTCAAAAGAGGGACAATTTCTAGGGGATCTGCTTCAATACAATATTTAATATACACCTTGGAGCGAGCAGGGGATGGTGAGGGGTGTCCAAGGGGATGGGATCGGGGCAGGATGGGCTCTTGGTGGTGCTGGGGGAAAGGTCGCCTGTCCCTTGCTCAGCCCAGTGAATGGGATACAAGGGTCAGCTGTGCCCTGAACTATGCAGATATCCTATAAATAGATGCAGTTTCCTGCTGGAGCCTGGTTGCTGCTGCTTCAAGCCAGATCTTGATGCTGGAGTCCCCAAGGGACGTGGAGGCTGTGCTGGAACAGGCAAGAGTGGCCCTCAGTGCTGCCCAGGCTGACCCCAGCACCAGCTTTTCTCCAAGGCAGAGCCCCTGTCACCATGCTGGGGAAGGCCAAGGCTTTCTGGATTGAAGACAACTCATCTCCTTGTTGTTTAGATGTGATAATTCCCTGTCTTTATTCCATTTGACTTGCTGCACCTCCCTGGAAGAAGTGTCCTGCTGAAAGGTTTCCTTTCTCATCCAAGAAGGGAAATTCCTTAATCTCCATCCATTTTCTAAAGCAGCCCAGGGAAATATTTGCCAGGTTTGGTTGGCTTTGAGCAGCCTGGGATGGTGGAAGCTGTCCCTGCCCATGGCACGTGGCTGGAATGAGATGATTTTTAACAACTCTTCCAACCCAAACTGTTCTGGGACGCCTTCCTCCATCCCAAGTTGCCAAGTTGCATCCAACCTGGCCCTGAGCACTTCCAGGGAAGTGTTATAAGTGTGTAAACAAAATATTCCTGACATAATTCAGGAGTTCTGGGAGCCCAGGCACTCTGCAGGTGCCACTCTGCTGCAGCTCAGACTGGGTTAAACTCAGCTCAAACTGCCTGGTTTGCACAGAGCAATTCACAGACTTCAATTTGAGGCCTGGTGCCTCTGACCTCAGAACCCCAGGGAATTTCTGCTCCTGTTTTGATTGGGACTTGGGGTTTCAAGGAATGAGTGTTACTGCACCCAGAGCTCATAGAAATCACTGGAGCCATTTTTAGGCTATGAATGGCTCTCAAAGAAGAGCTTTAAGATGCAGAACTGCCCCTTTGCTGCCCAGCTGTGCCTCTAACCCATCATTTTCTATATCCAGACATGCACAAACACAGCTCTTTGTCCCCTCCAGATGAAGTCTGGCTTTCCCCGAGGCAGCTTTTCTCCCTCTGACCTGTAAATCCACGAGCACTGTGGCTGAGGAGGTCCCTAAAGGTGACACAAAGGCCTTCTGCCTTCTCCCAGCTCCTGGCACAGCTTCCACGCTGTTCAAGTTGTGTTTAAGACCCCTCAGACAGCCCATGCTCTCCCTAGACTCCTTTCTCTGAAGGTGGCCACTCTTAAATCACCCCGTGCATTCAAAGCCACCCTCGATGTCCCCCAAGGTCCCCGCCCATGTCTCACTCCCCTCCTCCCTCCTCAATCCGCTCAACTCTGAGCAAAACCACTGAAAAAGCAAGCGTGTTCCCAGCTGCAGCCCACAGGGAAAAGGTCTGGGGAGCTAATTATAAACTCCTGCATCAGAGCCATCAATAATTCAGGGAGCTCTGAATTCAGGGAGCAGGACAGGGCTCGTTCCGTGCCTGAAGCACCCGGGGTCAGGGTGGCCAAATCACGGGGAATGAGTGGGATTCAGCTCTGCCACCTCTGCATTCCCAGGAATTTCCAGGCATTTCCAGGGCCAAACACCAAATCCGGGCTCCCCATCCTTCCTCCTGCCTCACTGACAAGTGAAGGTGGCAGAATCCTGCCACTCTCTGGGTTTCGAGCCACCAAGCTTTTTCCTCCTAAAAAAGACACAAGGCCCATTCGCCACCTCTTCCCACACTCAGCTCTGCACTTTTCTCTGCCCTGGGTAAGATTTTGGATTTGTTAGAACGGGGTTTTATTCTTGAGGTTGGGGTTGGAGTGTCCATATACCAGAAATGCTTCTCTCTTCCTGTCCTTGGGATTTTGGTTGGGGCTGCCACGTCCTCCTGAGCATCCCTTAAATTCAGAGGGAAGGAAAACTGGAAGGAAAAAGCCTGAAGTTCACACAACAGCACAGGGGGTGTATTTTGCTAAATTTGGAGTTCAACCCATCCTTGGATGCTTTTCCCACCAGCTGAACTTCTGGGTGGACTCAGCAAAACAGAGGGACTGCATTTGTTGAGGCAGATAAAAATGGGATGAAGTTCCTCATGCCAGGGGACAAGGGGACATCCCACCCCCAGCACAGAGCACTCCATGCAGTTAAAATTCCAGCCAAAACTCACACAGGGCTTAAAATTGTTGTCCTGACTAACCCAAGATGTGTCTCCATCCTGATTTAACCACTCTGCCAGCTACCAGAAAGAAAATTAACCCTACCCCAGCCAAAACTGCTGGAATCAAAGATCTTGGATTCTTTTTCCAGGCTGTGATTCTATGAAACAAGGACAGTCTCCAAAAATTAGGGCCCTGATGTGCTGTGAACGTCCTCGGATGTGGCTGGGACCAGCTCCAGAGGGGTGGTTGTGCAGTTTGGGGTGTCCCTGCAGCAGTGAGAGCCGCTCTCTGCAGCTCTCACAGCGCTCAGCTGAGGCTCTGGCTCCCTCTCCTGACTCCTTTTACTGGCCCAGCCATCCTCTGAAAGCTGGTGGGGAAGGCACTGGGATGGATTTTCACCCATCAGATCCAGGCCAGGGACATGAACACAACCTCTGAGAGGCTCAAGCATCCCCAAAATCCAGAGGTGGAGATGGTTCACCCACGGCAGTTTCTGAAGGAATAACGGGGTGCAATGTGCTTCAAAAGCTCTTCCAAAAATCCCTGTTAAACAGATTGGACCAAATCAAAACACCACCAGCACCGAGACAAGCCTGGCCTTGCATATTTGGGACACATCCCTCAGGTCCACAGTGAGTGTCCCCCATATGATCTCCTCCCAGTGCAGCGGTGTTTTCACGTGGGACAGGTTCTTTTGATTCTCCAAGCCCTGGTGTCCATCCCATATCCTGGGGAGGGTTTTCTCGGCCTCCTAACTCCACCAAAATCCGTGCCAGGCCACCTGCAGCTCATCCTTGGGATCGCTGTGCTGGGGAAGGTGGAGCCTGGAGAGCAGCAGCAGCGATGAGACAGAGGAGGGAACATCCCTGAGCCAAGCCTGGGATCCAGGGAAGGGACCCTGGAGGAGATTTAGGATTTAGGATGATGAATCATGGGGATAAACGTGGAATTAGGAGCTGCAGGAGCAAGGAAATCCTCTGGCAAACAGAAATTACCTTGCAAGGCAGTGCTCGGTCCCTTCCTGACCCCTTGCCGTTGTCCTGGATGTCCTCTGTCCCCCAGTCCTGCGCCTCTGACGGGCTCCACATCACACCAGCAGATGGCAAGACGAGCCCACATTTTGGGGGGAAAGGAACCACGAGTGGGAGAGACCTGGGAGCCATCTGTGCCAGGGTGGGGCTGCTTTTGTGTCTGACACGGCGTTCAGCTCACCCCAGGGCAGCTCTCTCGCTCCTCCCAGCTGCTCCTGCCTCAAATTTTCCACATATTTGGCATTTTTTGCTTCTCTGCCTCTCAGTGAAGTCAATCCTGGGATGCAGATTGCTTGGGAAGGGCTGATGGGGAAATGGAATAACACTCAGGGATGTAATGCTTCATTTCCATGGGCAGAAGGTTGTAAAATACCTACAGCATGGAAGACTGGGGGAGAAAAAAGGGGAATAGCCAGGTTTCAGGATCTTTAGGAAAAAAAATTTAAAAGCAGTGCTGGTCCCATGTATCCTGTCCCAGCTGAACATCTGCTTGTGTTCCCTGCCTGAATTTGACCTTCTTGGGAGAGATCTGGTTCCCATCCCACCACTTCCTATCCCCATTTTGGGGAATTTATTGAGATTTATTTCAAGAAGCTCTTTCCTCTCTCTCTCTTCCTGTCTTCCATCCCAGCCTCCTGCTTATTCTGTGATTCCATGATTCTGTATTCCATGAAAATAGTGACATTTTGGGGAGGGGACAGCTGCTTTCACATGAACAAGTGCATCCCAATTGTGCATAACCATCGTTTTCCCTTGAAAATACAAAGCAATCAAATATCCAAACAAAATCCAGTGCTGGGGGAGTTTTGGATGATCAGCCCCTGCTGATGTCATCCTGCACATCACAAAGTCTGGGGTGCAGGGGAGAGAGGATGGGATAAAGCAAAGCAGCTCTTTGTCCTGGGCTCCATGTGTGAGGATGAGGAATCCTCCACCTTCCCACTTCTTCAAAATCACTCTTTGAGCAGCTTCTTTGAGTTTAAAGAAGAATCCTGGGCTGGATGTTCCTCTGACACCAAGCTTGGACATGAAAAAAACTTTTCATAGAATCCCAGAACAGGTTGGGTTGGAAGGGAACTTGAAAAACCACCAGTGCCACCCCTGCCATGAGCAGGGACACCTCCCACTGTCCCAGGCTGCTCCAAGCCCTGTCCAACCTGGCCTTGGACACTGCCAGGGATGCAGGGGCAGCCACAGCTTCTCTGGGCACCCTGTGCCAGGGCCTCACCACCCTCACAGCCAGGAATTCCTTCCCAAATCCCATCTAGCTTTGTCCTCTTCCAACATTTCCCCCTGTCCTGTCCCTCCATCCCTTGTCCCCAGTCCCTCTCCAGCTCTCCTGGAGCCCCTTTAGGCTCTGGAAGGGGCTCTGAGCTCTTCCTGGATAATTTTTTTCCCCAGCTCTCCCAGCCTGGCTCCAGAGGGGCTCCAGCCCTTGGAGCATCTCCTTTCCAAAGGTTTCTCCTGCCCCAGCAGTGCTGCTCGCCTCAGGCACCCCCCAAATTTGTGCAGTTGCTGCATCTCCTGTGCCCAGAGCACAACAACCTCCACCACCTCCCCTCCAGCCTCCCGGCCAAACCAGCTCCAGTTCTTTAATGGCTTCTGGGGAGAGGACAAGTTAAGCCTTAAATTGAACTTTCCACTTCAGCAGGCACCTCAGCAGGATGGAGACCCCTGCCCTGAGCAGGCAAGGAAAGCTGTGTCTGGCTCCAAGTGCCTTGGAAGAGATGGAGAGGCAGCTCCTGGTGGAGTGGCAGGTGGCTGCTATGGGAAGGGATTTGGGAACTGGCAGGAGAGCGGCACAAACCTCCAGCCCAGCAAATGTCTGATCCCCAGCCATGGAAAAAAAAAGCCATCATTAAAAAGCATCAGCCAGAGCCATGAGTGAAATCTTCCTGGCAGCAATGGAACAGTGCTGGAAGAGCATCCAGGCTTTGAGCTTGGTGTGAGCAGCTCTGCTGTCACTGCACCATCATCATCATCATCATCACTGCATTCAGAGTCTGAATCAGGCCTGAAAACTGAAAAAAGGCCATTCAAACTGCCAGAGGGCAGGGAGGGATGGGATATTGGGAAGGAATTTTTCCCTGTGAGGGTGGGCAGGCCCTGGCACAGGGTGCCCAGAGAAGCTGTGGCTGCCCCTGGATCCC
>VXBU01002987.1:69959-83370 GCA_013400315.1 Bombycilla garrulus | reverse complement strand
GGCCATCAGGTTCCCCCGCAACAAATGGGACAAAAAATTCCATAACTAAAGAGGACGAAAAAAGAAAAAACTAACATCCCAACCCCCCACACTTGTGCAACAGCAGGAGCTGCTCAGACACAGCAGCACAGACCCAGCAGGGCCTCAGCACCCTCACAGCCAGGAATTCCTTCCCAGTATCCCATCCAACCCTCCCCTCTGGAAGTTTGAAGCCATGCCCTGTGTCCTGTCCCTCCCTTGTCCAAAGTCCCCCCTCAGCTCTCTTGGCTCCCCCAGCGCTGCTCTCACCTCCTCCAACCAAGGATGACAAACCCAGGATTCATCTGCAAAGGATTTTATTAAAGTAGGCATCACCCACAACTAACAATAGTTGAAAAAAATATTCTTAACAGATTTTTTTTCACTTTTTTTTGTTTTGTCCTGAATAGGTAATTTAACAGCCACAGTGCTCAAGTGTCTAGAGGCAAGTCTCTGCCCAGAAGCCGAGCTTCCAACTGGTAGCAAAACGTGTGTTTTGTACCACATCAACTTGGTTTAATACAGAAATAAAATTATGACATCATTACAAGAGAAGTTAACGTGGAAAACATGGGGGGAAAATACACAGATCATTGGTGAGATAGAAAATGAGAATTTCAAACAGGATGCAGACCTTGCAGACACATTTAATAACATTCCCTGATTGTCACCACAGATTCCTCCAGACCACTCTCTACTGGATCATGGTTTATTTCATTTTTTTTAAAAATTAAATTGCTTAAATGGCTGCTCCTAAACAAGGCCAGTAACATCCTGGCAGGAAAAACAAAACTGTGTTCAAAATGCCACAGGTTTGAATTTCACCTTTGCTGTGACACCTGTCTCAAGGCTTTTGTGTAATTCCACCACCAAAGACAGTGTTTCAGAAGAAAGAACATTCCTGCCCCTCTGAACTGAGCTGGGAATGAGGGTAAGGGGATCAGAGCCCCGGACTTTGAGTGATGTAAGGAAATGGAGTGAGATCCCTCAATAGCTCCTTATTTCCCACTTCCCAAGGGTGGAACAGAGGCCCTGAGGAGTGCACAAAACACTTCAGCTCCTTTCCAGCCCTTCAGCTGCTGGCTCCAGGTCCGTGGGAGATAATCCAGCCTGGATCCCATCCTCTGGGCAGGGCAGAGACAAAGCCAGCCTCTCCTGTCAGGGTGTGAAGGGAGGGCTGACTTCACTGGCCCTTTGGGCCAAAAATTACACTTGAGCTACCTGAGAGCTACAACAGTGGCCAAAGTTTAAAAACTTGTCCTTTCAGCAATGTAAACAATATAAAAATGTTTCAGGAACAGCCACGACCCTGGAGCTTAAATACCTGGGAAAATCCTACTTTGCCCACAGATGAAAGGATAAAATAAGTATAAAACTAAGAGATACAAGTGTAACAAATGGTTCAAACAACTGGGTTTCACCACAGAATCTTCACTGGAAGGTTGCGTTTGTGAGGAAACATCTTCCCTGCACAAAGAGACAAAAGTCTGACCGTGGCAGGGTTACAGACAACACAACAGACTCACAAAAACCAAAGCACCATCACAGAAAACAAACAAACAAGTTGTAGGCAAAAAAAAAAAAAAAAACTGAATGTTTTTTACCTACAGACACTATTGGAGTATACAAGACAAAAAAAAAAAAAAAGAAAAAAATAAGAGGAGAGCTTCCTGTAGGGAATTTCCAGTCATTTTGAAAATGAAAGAAACTTTTTTTCTTTGAAAAAAATAAAATCCAAAGCTCCCAGAGGCTGTTTCTCAGCTACAGTAGCTAACAGCTCAGACTCACATCCGTGGAAATTGGTATTTTACCTACAGTGACTTCCCTGTCTCTTCAGTTTGTCATTTCCTGGAGTCTCCTAAGTATTTTCAACTGACACCTCTCCCTCTCACACATCTACTCAAACTCCCTCGTTCATCCCAGAGTCTCCTGTGCATGAAACTCAACGAGCAGAACAGCCCTTAGCTGTAGCCAGAAGATGGTTTCAGCTTCTGGATCCCTCTCTGAAGAACAGAAGGGTGTGAGTTAGATACGAACAGCATCTGCAAACACAGTGCCCGTGGAAAATGGGCTCAACAGGAAAGATTTCCAAGGCTGGCCCTGCTCTGCTCTAAGGCTCCATCCTCAGCCCACCTTTAAAGCTCGTTCCAGGCACTGTCACTGTGCAGGGACACCAAAAAACCGGGAGAACCAAAAGTACTGCTAAAAACACCAGGTAGGGGCTTGGCCTCCCTGAAATGCCACCCAGACTCACATCCATGGAACATCTTTGGGTCTCAGCTCTCCCTCTGAGGCTGCAGCACTTGCACAGAACAGGACAAAGCTTTGCTTGTAAACTCTGTTTTGTTTTTTTTTTAAAGCATGATGAGAATTCAAGTCCTATTCCACTTCACATTTGTAAGCAGCATCATAAGAATGCTACTCTGTATGCCCTAAGCATAGAAAAGTGTATGCTTAGACAGCACTAGAGAGATATAAATAGGAGGTATCGAGCAAAGTTTGATTTCAAACTAGAATTGCAACGGCCCCCTGCGATTTGGAAACATGAAACAGCTCTTCTGATGTCTCTTTTGTAAGCAAAGAGTAAAAACGGGTCTTGCTACAACTTAAAACATTCTCCACCAGGAAAATGCAAAACCTGTTGTTAACTTTTTGGGATATGCCAGGTTGGACAATGCTGTCCTATGTTGTTTGCCAAGGAGGAGGCAGGAATGGTTGGAGAGCCACCAGCCAGGAGTGAGTGCTACTTTTGGTGTTTTCCCTAAGTGTGAAAGTTCAAGAGCTGTGTGTGTGTGTTTGGGGACAGCACCCAGTGCTGTTGTTCATCTAAAGGACATTCCAGGATGCTTCTGCCCAACTCTGTTGCTACTTACGGAAATTAGTAACTGACATGCTCTAAGACTCAGAAAATTAGAAACTAAAATTCAGCCATTTCTTCCTGGTCCTCTGTGGAAATCTGGAAACATCTGAAAGCATTTCAGTTAGCTTGGGCAATCCTGGAGTCAGACCCAAGGTAGCTAAACATCGTGGTCACCAGCTCGGGGAGGTCATAATCGTGTTTCCAACCCCAATCCCTGCGGGCGTTGCTGTCGTCAAAGTTCATGGGCCAGCTGTCAGCTGCAGGGAAAAAAAAGAAAAAGAACAAAGAAAGGTGAGATTTAGGAAAAAATCTCTCTGAACTTTGAGATGTTTCATCACTACTAAAGATGGGTTTTGAACAATAAGACTTGAACTGCACAGTGTGGGAGTCCAGCACATAGGAAATATTCCTGTGTCTGTCCTGAGATGTTTTGTTTCTCAGGAGAGCACAGCTTTTAGTCTTTGGCCATGGAAAAAACTTCCAGGACTTTGTGAGAAGTTGAGTTATGTTAATGTATATAGTAGATTAAATTGTAGTTTATCATAGGGTGAAAAAGTAGATTTTGGGTTTTTAGTATGGAAGGTAGATGAAAGACAAGATGGAGAACTTTGGGTGTTGACTCAGTTCCTTCCTTCATCATCTGCTCCATTTTCTGCAGTGTTGGTGGCACAGTGATTGGTCAGACAAAGTCACAATGCAGATGTTACGTGACTGAAGAATAATTAGGAATTGGTAGAGAAATAAAAATATACTGCGTGTTAGGTAGGTTGTAAAAGTCAATTGGATAAGGTATCTATAAAAATCCTTGGAATGATCCATTTTGTGTCTTTCTGGCACCTGGCACTGAAGTGTGCAGGGCCTGTTGTCATCGAAGGCTCTGAATTGTGATAAATAAATAATAAACATCTTTGAAGACTGAACAGCAAGGCCTTTCTGCCTCAGCACTGGTTCCTGACCCTGGCACAGATTTCTCACAGGGGATTCCCAGGAAAGGGACCTCATGTCAGCTCCGACACACAGGAACAATTTGTCAGTTCCTAAAAATAACAGACTTTATTTCACCCCAATGATACTTTTTCTTACCTGCAGCCAGGGAAGATACTCACCTATGGCCTGCCTGACTTGATCCACGCTGTAGGTCACCTGGAGCTCAGGGACATACTTCTGCACCTCCTGGGCCAGCTCCTCGGGAGTGAAGCTCATGGCGCTGATGTTGTAGGTCCTCATGGTCAGCGCTTCTGCAGGGGCATCCATGATGTCCAGCGTGGCCTTCAGGCAGTCATCGATGTACATCATGGGCAGGCGGGTGTCGGGCCTCAGGTAGCACTTGAATTTGCCAGTCTTTATGGCATCGTGGAAAATCTGGACAGCATAATCTGGGGAAGAGAATAATGGATGGGTCTGATCTGTGCTGAGCACTTCACAACAGTCAGCAAACCTCAGTGACCCCAGAGCCTCCTGTCTCAAACCTGGCAGCAGGACTGAGTGATGTTCATCATGAAATCACAGAGGGGTTTGGGTTGGAAGGGAGCTTAAACATCATCCAGCTCCAAAGGAAGGGATGCCACTCACTATCCCAGGCTGCTCCAAGCCCCTCAGACTGGCTTTGGGAACTTCCAGGGATCCAGGAGCAGCCACAGCTGCTCTGGGCACGCTGTGCCAGGGCCTCCCCACCCTCACAGGCAAGAATTCCTTCCCGATATCCCATCCATCCCTGCCCTGTGGCAGGGGGAAGCCATTCCCTGTGTCCTGTACCTCCAATCCTTGTGAAAAGTCCTCCCCAGCCCTCCTGCCAGGGCCCAGGCACTCACCAGTGGTTCCCCCCCCGGGCTGGGAGTCTGCAGAGATGATCCCCGGGTACCTGAGGCAGCGGAAGTCCAGCCCGTAACGATAGTGATAATACTGGGGAGGGGAGAAACTCAGAGTTACACACCCTGAGCTGCCCACACACCCACTGATCCCACAGCACAAACCTGACACTGCATGGACCTTCAGCTGCCCCAAAACAGGGAGGAAAGGAAAGGAATGACTGAACGATCCCCATTCCCTGCCTGGCAGCTGATCTCCCTGCTCGCCCTTCTCCAGCTGACATCCACATCAGTGCGTCTAGATCTCTGACATGGATGGTACTCATGTAGGGTCTACAATGTCCAGAAACTGAACATTCCCAAGGTTGTGAGGCTCTCCAGGATAATACAGTCCTCAGACCTACGTGAGGAAACTGCCCAAAAATATCAGCTTTAAGAGTGTTGTTTATAACTAACTACAAACCAAAAGAGAAGTTGTGCATGTGCAGACTCCCAAGGCTTTGGCTTTGAAGTCTTTTTTTGGAGAGGAGGAGCAAAAAGTCATTGTTGTGTACCTGCTGTCACAAAGCTTTGTGCACTGTCCTTCCTGCAATGCCATTCACACTGGTACAGAGGCCAAAGCCATAAAAAACTGAGAAAGAAAGGACACTGAAAATCAACTGTTTGCCAGCTTCCCATGCTCTGTGCTTTTCCCAAAAAAACCCAAAAGATTTTTGACCTTCAGAGCTGCCTCAGATTATTGCTGAGTTCTAAAGTCTGAAGGAAGGAAAACTGGGGGAAAGAATGAGTGAGAAATCTTACAAAAGCAATGAAATTTCAATAATAGAATTATGGAATGGCTGGGGTTGGAAGAGACCTTAAACAACATTACAACCTTTGCCATGGCAGGGACACCTTCCATTAACCAAGGCTGCTCCAAACCCTGTCCAGCCTGGCCTTGGACACTTCCAGGGATCCAGGGGCAGCCACAGCTCCTCTGGGAAACCTGCTTCAGTGAAGTTCTCCCAAAACTTTTAGGAATCGAATAAAATAAATAAATTCTCACTTCTCCCATGAGCTCAGCGTGGACCTTGGAGACTCCATAGATGGTCCTTGGTCTCTGAATGCAGAGATCAGGAGTTGGATCTCGAGGAGAGGTGGGTCCAAAGGCTCCAATGGTGCTTGGAACAAAGAGCCTCAGATTATGCTCAGCTGCAATAGCCAGAACATTGTGTAAACCTGGGGGAAAAAACCAAAACAACAGGATTTATTGGAACACTTCTGCTGGAACATTCTCAGCTGGAAGGCACCCATCAAAACCACCCAGTCCAACTCCTGGCCCTGCACAGACACCCCAAAATCCCACCCTGTGCACCCTGAGAGCATTGTCCAAACTCTCCTGGAGCTCTGGCAGCCTCGGGAACGTCACCATTCCCTGGGGAGCTGCTGCAGTGCCCAAACACCCTCTGGGGAAGAACCTTTCCCTGATTTCCAACCCAAACCTCCCCTGTGAGCCCAGCTTGGAGCTTTGAGCAGGCAGCACACACCAGTGATGTTGACAGCCCTGGCCAGGGGCACGTTGGCCTCTCCCACGGCGCTGAGCAGGGCGCTGTAGTGGAACAGCCACGTGATGCGGTTGTTCACCACGATCTCCCGCAGGTTCTTGTAGTCCAGGATATCAGCGAAGATAAAAGGACCTGCAGGAGATGGAAGCACTGGGAAATTGGCTCTCAGGGGTGGATGGAAGGCAGGTTCTGTGTGGAGCTCAGGCTGCTGTTCCTACCACCTGAATATATTGCTAAGCAGCGATGTCAAGGAAAAATTGTAGCAAGTTTCCAGTGAAAATCAAAGTCTTAAATCCTACTCCTAAACAGTGATGTTGAGGAAAAATGTTAGCAAGTTCTCCAGTGAAAATCAAAGTCTTAAATCCTACTCCTCAACAGTGATGTTGAGGAAAAATTGTAGCAAGTTTCCAGTGAAAATCTAAGAATCTTATATCCTACTCCTAAACAGTGATGCTGAGGGAAAATTGTAGCAAGTTTCCAGTGAAAATCAAAGTCTTAAATCCTACTCCTAAACAGTGATGTTGAGGAAAAATGTTAGCAAGTTCCCAGTGAAAATCAAAGAGTCTTAATCCTACTCCTCAACAGTGATGTTGAGGAAAAATTGTAGCAAGTTTCCAGTGAAAATCTAAGAATCTTATATCCTACTCCTAAACAGTGATGCTGAGGGAAAATTGTAGCAAGTTTCCAGTGAAAATCAAAGAGTCTTAATCCTACTCATAAAGAGCGATGTTGAAAAATTGTAGCAAGTTTCCAGTGAAAATCTAAGAATCTTATATCCTACTCATAAACAGTGATGTTGAAAAATTATAGCAAGTTTCTAGTGAAAATCAGTCTTAAATCCCACTCAAACAGGGATTTGAGGAAAAATTGTAGCAAGTTTCTAGCGAAAATCAGTCTTAAATCCTACTCCTAAACAGTGATGCTGAGGGAAAACTGTAGCAAGTTCCCAGTGAAAATCTAAGAGTTTTAAATCCTACTCTATATCCACCTCATAATGAAAATTCCCTGCACGTGTAAAAACAAAGCACAAGTTTCATTTCTAACTTCCTCCCTCCAAAGAATAAAAGCTTTTATTCCAAAAGAGTAAAAGCACCTCTTTTTACAGCAGGAATACAAGGTGCCTCAAATAGTTATTCCAGCCAGCAAAGTGGCAAAGCAGCAGTGAAAAAGGGAAAGAGAAATATTTAGGAAAAGGGAATAAGAGAAGAAACCAACATCTTGGCAAGATTTCAAAACAGGGAGGCATTATGCAGAAGGTTTGAACAGGAGGTTGTCAATGTAATCCACTTATCACTTTGATAATTAGTTTATGAACATCAGAGGTGAAGTCAAGATTTATTTAATTTTTTTTTTTCCCATGTGCTTCCCCGGTCACTTACCACTATAAAAAACATTATCTGCAGGCTTTCTAATGTCAGACAAGATCACATTGTTCTTTCCAAAGCGTTTCCTGTGTAAAAATACCCACAGGGAACAGTGAGTCCACAGCTTTTTGAGATAATCCATCAGTTAATATTTTGTTTTGCAGGGGCAATAGGGGAGGAACAATATTTCCCACAACAAAATCAGTTACTACACTAAACAAAAAAAACCCAACAAACCTTTAAATATCAACACAGCATCTTAAAAACTATAAAATATTTCTAGCACCAGTCAAGGTCTGCATAAGGATAGAGAAATTTCTTAGAAAGTGAAAGTATGTTGGAAAAAGAGACTTTCCCCCACTTTTCTTACTGAAAACTTTAAATTTTACCCAGGGATAATTTACTCCCCTGCAGATAACAAAAGGCCAAAGGGATTGTTGTAACTGCAGCTACTTTAATATCAACTAAGCAAATAAAAGAGATAAACTGTGACCTTGTGCTGTAATCAACAGAAGGCTGTTGGAGAGAACAAATCTGTGGGCAATGGAGCAACATTCTGGCCCTCTCATTATCTGGATAATTTTGAAATATATCACAGAAATGGTAAAAAATATTCAAACTGCCAGAGTGTTAGTGCTCACTTTTGGTCTTGATCCAAATCCCCTCCAGCAAAGACTGTGAGCAAAATGATAAACTGGAGCTGAGCTGTATGTGGACAAGGACAGGGATCAAGGAGAGCTCTTGGAGCATTTCACACTGCTTGAAAAAAAAAAAAAAAAAGGAAGTAACTGTGCTTGAGGTGGGGGAAGAGAAGGAAAAAAAAAGGAAAACTCTGAGGGTTCAGACTCTGAATACTCCCATTTAACTGGGAGCAAACAACTCAGCAGACAGTTCCCCACACAAAATCCTGCTATTTAGGGAATGGTGGCCAATGGACACGCAAAGTACATCAGGAGCCCACAGCAAGCACAGGAGGGACAAATAAAATTACGGTGAAAATTTAATTATAGAATCGCTAAGGAAAAGACCTTAAAGATCATCAAGTCCAGCCAAGAGGCAAAAGCAGCATTTGAAAAATAGGATTTCTTTTATAAACCATTGCTCCTAGAAGTGACAGTTAAGCTGCGATTCCTCACTCACAGCAAGCCAGGGAATGGTGACCCACCTGAGCAGCTTTGTAAGTCCCACCCCGAGCTGGCCAAGACCTCCTAAGAGACAAAAACCAGAGGAAAACTGGGGTCACAATGCAGAATTCCATTATTATCTCTATCACATCAACAATTAGCATGATTTTCTCAGCGAGCCAGGAAGCTTCTACAATTTCTTCTCAAGGAATTGGCTTTAGAAGAGTTGTGGAACTAAAACAGCAAAGTTCACACGGGACTCCCATCCCGGGAGGAAAGACCATCCCAATTCCAGGATATTTTGGGTATTTCTGCTTCCAGAACCGAGCTCTCTGGGCAGGGAGGAGAGCAGGGGGAAGCTCAGCTGAGAAGCAGGAGCCCAGCTGTGGCAGGAATGCTGACCTGTGATTAGCACCCGGGGATGATCCGACTCGGAGAACGTCACCGAGTGGAAGCCGGCGTCCGAGGCCACCTGGCGTGGGGACACCCCGATGGCCCGGGCTGGCACCAGGGACACCCCACAGCCACAGCCAGAGCTCTGCAGCAGCTGGCTGGCGGCTCTGCCCAGGCTCCTGAGGATCGGCATCTTCCCCCTTCAGGTGTGCTGCGAGGAGAGAGACAAAAGGTGAGCCACCAGCGGTTCAACGCCACCGAACGCTTTGAAACTTTCTAACAGCTTTTAAACGCTCCCCCAGAAAATTCCCGCAGGGATCCAGAGGAATTTGATGCCATCTGAGGAATTTGATGCCGTCTGAGGGCTGGGGGATGTGCCAAGCAAGGGCTGCAAGCAGCCTGGGATGTAACGTGAGCAGAGGTAATGTATCCCCTGGGGTGAGCTCAGGGAAATATCCACAGTCCAGGAAAACGGGCAGGGAGAACACTGTTCTAAAAACCTGTTTTAAAACATCACTCAAAATTAGGATTTCAAACATGAATACAGGATAAAACAGAGCTGCTGTGATGCCACGTTTGGAGTGAAAGCTTTGCAGGCTGCTGTGAATAAGCAAAACTCCTCAGGATTGCATCAGTAAGAGCAGCTGAGCCAAGGAGGCAGCAGGAAATCTAAAAAAATGGAGATTTATTCCAATTTCACACTCAAGATGGGCAGTACCCAAAAAGCAAACAGAGGAGAGGTGGCGCTTTAGCCAGGCTTCAGGAAAATTATTTCACATAATTATAATTTACCCTGTGCTGCATTCAAGTTTGGGCTCTTTCTCTCCAAATTTTTCATACTGGGGAAGGAATTGCAAAGGAAAATAAATGACACCTGCAGCCACAACTGGTCGTTTCTGTGGTGAAATTTAATTCTCTCAAATAAAATCCTCAAGGCACGATCATTTCTTTTTTCCTTATCCCATCTGAACCATACTTAACTCTTTCCCAAGGGTCTAGAATATGTAAATTCCCAGATGAAAGCACATTTCAAACTTGCCTGATGAGGTTACCCTGTCAAATCCTTTCTTGGGGCATATATTCTGAAAAGGAGAGTCAGCTGGATGGAAGCTCTCCACAAGAAACTGCAGCAGTTCATGGCTGCAGATGAATTCCATTGCAGAGAAAAGCAAACAGGTGATTTATTTATGTGTGTGCTCCTGTCACTTCTCAGGTCACCTCACTGAGAATGTTCTGGTGCTTGAGGGCGTTTTGCTATTTAAATACAGATTTGCTAAACTGCCTATTGTCTAAAAAGGCAGCCCCGTAAAATTGCATTATTTAAAAAAATACATTTAAACTGATCAAAAAAGACTGGGTCTGAGATGCCCAGAAAGGTGATGGGAGTGTCCATCCTTGGAAATATCCAAATTCCACCTGGACACAGACCCAGGTACCAGCTCTCATGCTAATCCCTTCCTATTTCAGGGTGGAAAAATAAAATCTTCCAGCACTGAGAGACTCGCTGGTCTGTGTGACAAAAAAATTCCACTCAAGTACCTGAAAAGGCATTTTGAGCTTTGCAAAGCACAGACAAAAGTTGGTTGTGACTAAAATTGGTTTCCCACTGACTGGACTGGTTTTTCCAAATGCTCCTGGAGTGAAACCACAAATTCTTAAGCTGAGAATTTGCTCCCAGGTCTGAATCAGAACAGTAAATGCATTTTATACCAAACACTGAAACAGCCAGGCAGCAAAGCTGCTGCAAAAACCTCCACTGATTACATTTATTTCTATTTCAAATACAAAGGAGGAGAAAAAACAGGTGTGTCTGACTACTAAAATTGCCATAAATGCACAGATACATTTAAAAAAATCAATATAATGCCTTAAAAACACTTCCCCAAACAGCTGAAGTCATCCCCACACAGTGATTAATTTGCAAAAGCAACTCAGACAGGAAAGCTCATTCTATTATACCCAAGTTTCCCATCTTAAACAACTTCCAGGAGTTATTAACAGCTCTGAACACACACACACACAAAAAGGAATTTAACTGATATAAAATAACTTAGATTTTTTTATAGGCTTCCCTTTTACTGTCTCAAAGAAATATACTTCTGTTGGGAACTGAAGAAAAAAAATTATCTATATAATGGAAGGTGTCCTTGCCCATGAAACAGGATGAGATTTAAGTTCCCTTCCAACCCAAACCATTCCATGATTACATGATATATTTTCAAATATATCCCCCCTCCCAAATCCCCTCTGAACAGTTTCTCAGCCCCTGCTCTCATTTATCAACTCAAACTGATACTATGAAGTGTCAGCAAAAAGAGGAAGTTTTACCCTGAAACTTCAGGATATCAAATCAAAGGATATCAATATCAAAGCTATTTCCCCCACCAATTTAAATCAACAACCAAAGCTAATTTCAAGGATTAGGCAATGGAATTGCAGCTGGAATTTTCCCTCTCCTGTTACTCACCTGGGCTCCAGCTGGTGATAAGGCAGAAGCAGAGTGGAGAAGGCAAATTTATAGGACACTGCCTCTTTGGAAAGCCAATCAAAACCTGACAGAGAGTAGGAGTTGTCCCACACCTTAGGAAAAAAAAAAAAAACCCACCAAAAAACGTGTGTGAGAGCAGCCAGGGATATCACTGCTCTCTCCTGCTTGGTTTTGAAATGCCTGGAAGTTTGGGACAGGCAGGGAAAGGGCTCTGAAGGTGCACAAGCAGCTCCTCCGAGTCCCAAAAGCAGCCAGCCCTGGGTTGTGGCTGAACGACAGAGTTTAAACTAATTAGTGGCAGTGCAAAGGATTAGTAGGAAGCAAACACATGTACAATAATCTGCCTGGGATAGCAGGAAACTTCTGGGGTTTGTAAGAAGATTAAAGCACAGGCAGAGGGAAAAGAGGGAATTAAAAAAAAAAAAAGGATACATTCATAAAATGACATTTAGTGAGTGAATTTCCAGCTGCTGATCCTCTGCGAGGTATAAGCAGCAACACCTGTTGCTCACATAAAAGTCAAAAATGTTCATGGAAACCAGCAGTTCTTGTAAATTTGTTGTTAATAGAATGTCAGAGTAATTAGAAAGATAAGAAAGTCAGGGGCTTGGTCTGCAAAGCCCCATTGCAAGTTTCAAAGAAAATGGAGAGAGAGGGAGGAAAGAGAAACCAACCCCCAGAGCTCCCACAGGATTTCTGGGGCTGCACAGCTGCTGGGATGTCACAAGATGCCCCTTCCAGGGAGCTAAACCAAAGAATCCTGAACTTTCCTCTCTCAAAGAAAATGAAGGGACTCTGCAGGGCACAGGATCTCACCAATTCCCGACCACATCCTCGGGAACGTGGTCCGCACCAACACACCGAGCTCCGAGTTCTCAACTCCCCTTTGGCTCCAAAGCCCACAGCTTCTGCTTCAGACCTGCAGATCTGCTTCTGCACTGGGAAGCTCCTCTGATTTTCCCAACTCTACCAAGAGCTTGAAGAGAAACACAGCCCCTTCCCTGGGCATCCAGAAGATGAAGCACAAGCCACTCTGCCTCTCTGGTGCCCAAGTGCTGCCGAGTGGAAACTCCATCGGATCCCTGCATCTGGGAGCACTCAAGCTGCAACAACGAAGGGATCAGCTCAGCCCCACTGAGTGCTGCCTGGAGAGCTGGACAGCCCAAAGGCACCACACATTCCCTGCTGGCACTCCTCTGCTTCCCGGAGCCCCCCAAGCTGGGATGCTGCATCCCTGGCCCTGACAGAGGGGATGTGCCAGAGTGTCCAGGCTGGAGCTGTTCCCTCTGGCAGGGAGCTGCTGGCCAAGCTCAGACGAAATAACCTTGACACACACGCATGGCTGGGGATGAGGCCGAGCCCCTCGCGGAGCCTGCCAAGAGGAGACGTGACCTCAGCCACCAAAAATAAACAAAAAAAAAAAAGGGAGATTACGCAGCTGCTGAACAGCATGAAATTCCCGAAGCAGGTAAGGAAGATCGGTGCAGGATGTCCAATGTATCCTGGGCAGAGTGCGCAGCAGGGGAGGGGGGGATTCTGCCCTGCTCAGGTGAGAGCCCACCTGCAGAGCTGCCCCAAACCTGGGGACAACAGCAGGAGGACGTGGAGCTGCTGGAGAGAGACCAGAGGAGACACCAGAGATGGGGCTGGAGCCCCTCTGGAGCCAGGCTGGGAGAGCTGGGGGTGCTCACCTGGAGAAGAGAAGGATCCAGGGAGAGCTCAGAGCCCCTTCCAGAGCCTAAAGGGGCTCCAGGAGAGCTGGAGAGGGACTGGGGACAAGGGATGGAGGGACAGGACACAGGGAATGGCTTC
>VXBU01002987.1:15503-58163 GCA_013400315.1 Bombycilla garrulus | reverse complement strand
AGAAAACCGAAAAAAAAAAAAATAAACAAACCCAAAACCCAAACCAACCAACCAAACAAACAAAAAAAAATTGCTGTGATTCTAAGATTCGAGTCAGACCGATTATTTCTTTTTTTACTTTTATTTTTCACCCTCTTAAAAGGTGCTGAGTGAAATTATTCAGAGAGCAAACAAAGCAGGGATGGCCGTGATTTCCAAGCATTCCAGACGCTAACAAATGGCCAGTTGATAAAAAATCCTGGAAAGTCGTGGTGTTACAGGAGCTGCAGAGGGGAAAATCCTTTGCTGGCCGGGGAAGCTGAGCGCTCCCAGCTCTGGCTCTCGAGTGCCTAATTGAGTTTGAAAAGCCTGCTAAGTACCATTGACCAGAGCAGATGTCTCTCCTGAAAAGAGGGAAAGCTCCAGGAGGAAAAGAAACACAAAGAACCTTCTTGTTCCGCTGCAGAGCCTGGAAAAAAACGTGTTTATAAAGTCCCTGGGGAGGCAAAGATGGGGGAGCATCAGCAGAACTGATCCACCTGCTACGGACTGAGCAGGAGCTTCCAAAAAAGGGTCAAATTAAAGAGTCTCTGAATCCCGTGTGGTGTCCCAAAGCCTCCAGCAGCCAGGTGGGAATCATGGAATGGGTTGGAACGGACCTTAAAGCCCATCCCGTTCCACCCCCTCCTGGGCAGGAACACTTCCCACTGTCCCAGGTTGCTCCCAGCCCTGTCCAGCCTGGCCTTGGGCACTGCCAGGGATCCAGGGGCAGCCACAGCTTCTCTGGGCACCCTGTGCCAGGGCCTCACACCCTCACAGGGAGGAATTTCTCGCAGTGAAACGATTTCTGTGGTCCTTTCCACCCTCACCCATCCTGTGATTCCACGCCAGTGTCCCTCAGGCCTGGATCTCAGCACGACCTCAGCAATCCCTGCTCCAGCCTGAGGAGTCTGCGCCAAAGGGGGGAAAGAAAGAGCCCCCAGCAGGGCTCTGTGGATGCAGCCTTGCAGGGAGGGCAGACAGAGCTCACCTGGAATTCTGCACAGGGAACAAGAGAAGATCCTGCTGTTCCCAGAGATGAGCGGGTGAGCAAAGGGAAGGGCAGTTCCTGGCAGTTCTTGTTCTGCTCAGAAAGGAGAGTGCAGGGAGCACTGGTGGTTTCACTGTACCTGATCACTTGACTCAATGTAAATCACAGAATTATTTAGGCTGGAAAAGACATCCAGTGTCATCGAGACCAAGCTGTGACTGACCTCATCGTGTCACCAGCACAGAGCTCTGAGTGCCACATCCAGTCATTCCTGGGACACCTCCAGGGATGGGGACTCCAAACCTCCCTGGGCAGCTCCTCTCAATGTTTCACAACTCCTTCCACGGAGAAATTCCTCCTGGTGTCCAACCTGACCCTCCCCTGGCACAGCCTGAGGCTGTTCCCTCTCATCCTGTCCCTGTTCCCTGGGAGCAGAGCCCGATCCCCCTGGCTGTCCCCTCCTGTCAGGGAGTTGTGCAGAGCCACAAGGTTCCCCCTGAGCCTCCTTTTCTCCAGGCTGAGCCCCTTTCCAGCTCCCTCAGCCTCTCCTGGTGCTCCAGACCCTTCCCCAGCTCCGTTCCCTTCCCTGGACACAAAGCAAAGCTTCTCCCAGCCCCGGATCTCTCCAGGATGGCAGAGCCCCAGACTCACAGGAGCGATTCCATAAACCAGTTCCCTCCTCCAGCACTGAGCCGAGCACCTGGAGCACTGAACTGGCACAAAATCAGCAGAATGGAGCAACGCTGGCCTTGAACTGCCTGATCCTCCAGGTTGAGCTGCAGTCCAAGGCCTCCCAGACACAGCCCAGCTGGAAAACCCTCCTCCCGGAGCCAAGGAGGCCGCCAGCTTGTGAGAAAGAGCACAGAGCCCTGGGAGATAAGGAAGGTAAAACCAAGGACAGAGGCTGGATTGTCAGGATGTGATAGTCAGCAGCTCAAGGGGACAAGAGGAAAAACATCAATGTGGGAAGGCAAAAAATCCAAAAGGGGAGAAAACTCCCATCCAGTGGGATGATGGCATCTGAGCAGTGTGGAGGGTCCATCCCAACAGCTGAGGCTGACACTCCCACCTGAGGAACTTTGTGGGCAGCACAGACTCGCAGCTCACTGGGTCAGCTTGGAGCAGCCTGGGACAGCGGAAGGAGTCCCTGCCCACGGCAGGGGTGGGATCAGATGATCTTTATTGTCCCCTCCCACCCAGGCCGTTCTGTGATTCTGTGACAGTCCTCACCTATGTGCTTCCTCAAATTAATTAAATTGGAAAAGCCTTTAAGATTATCCAGTCCAACCATTCCCCAGCACTGCCACATCCACCACTAAACCACGTCCCCAGGTGTCACAGCCACACACCTTTGGAACACCTCCAAGGGTAACAATTGCCCTGGTTCCTTGGGCAGCCTGTTCCAATTCTGCTCACAGAATCTCCATGTGTTTCAACAGATGCCCCCAAAAGTGCTCCCGGGAGAGAGGCAGGGCCAAAGGCTGCTGAGGAGTTTGAATGTTCTATATTTTTCATGTTATCTGGATTTTAAGGTTTTGGGGGTTGGTTTGTTGCCTGATTCTGGGTATTTTTTAAAATATAAATCCACTTCCAAAGGATTGGAAACATGAAAATCCCAGCTTGAGGTTCAGAAATAGGATAAAGGGGGAATATTGGAAACACAAACCAAAGGGAAGAAAGCAGATGTTCCAAAACCCTTCCTCTCAGAGGCTCCGCGAGCGTTCCTGTCACTCTCCCCACTCTCCCGCTCCGCCTTCTTCTCTCCCTTGTCACAGATCCACATCCAGAAGTGCTGCTCCTTCAAAGCTTTCAGCAGAGCCTCTCCCAGAGCCCAGGGCTCGATCTCCCTCCCACAAGCGGGGGTTTTGTGGTCTCCTCCTGTGCCCTCTGCCCTGCTGAACCTGCAAACCCTCCCCGCCCACGGTGCCCGGGGAGCTCAGGGCGAGGACCTTTCAGGACCTGTGGAAACACATCAGGGATGTGCTGTCCCCGCTGTGCAGGGGACCAGGCTCTGCCCACAGCGTGGGACTGGGGCAGGGCAGCTGCCTGCTGTGGAACGGGCAGTCCCAGAGCTGCTCAGTGCAGTGAGGAAAGGATCCAGGTGTGTCGGCTCTCTTCTTCTGCTTTTAGCTTCTCTGGGCACCCTGTGCCAGGGCCTCCCACCCTCACAGGGAACAATTCCTTCCCAGTATCCCACCCATCCCTGCCCTCTGGCACTGGGAAGCCATTCCCTGTGTCCTGTCCCTCCATCCCTTGTCCCCAGTCCCTCTCCAGCTCTCCTGGAGCCCCTTTAGGCTCTGGAAGGGGCTCTGAGCTCTCCCTGGATCCTTCTCCTCTCCAGGTGAGCCCCCCCAGCTCTCCCAGCCCTTGGAGCATCTCCCTGGTTTCCTCTGGGCTCTCTCCAGCTGCTCCATGTGGATTTTCACCTCCCAAATCCTCCCTGTGACTCCATGTGCTCCAATGCCACGTTTATCCCCAGATTCTGACTCAGCCTGCAGGGCTCTTCCCTCCCGGCTGTGTCACTTCTCCACACTTTTCTCCATCCCCTGGTGCCACGTGGAATCACAAACAGCTGGAGCAGCACAAGTGAGGAGGAAAAAGAGGCGAAGGAGAGCAGAACAGAAATTTAATTCAGGATTGCCACAGCTTTCCCCACTGCTGCCAGCACAGCCAGAACACTCCGTGTGCCTGATGCTGCTCAAGTGTTCTTTAAGGATCTCTGGAAGAAAATCTTTTTCCCAGTAAGGCACAGGTTTGTGGGTTTTTTGGTTTTTGTTCCCTAATTGAGGGAAATGTTTCTGCATCACCAGAGGCCTGTGTTTACCCCGCTGTAGTACAAATTGCTGCTTTCTCCCCACAACAGCTGATGGATGTGTCTGCCCCATCCCTGGAAGTGGTCAAGTTGGACTCAAAAAATGAGCACAGTACAGAGAAGCTAAGTACTTCTCTGTTAAAAAAACAGGAAAAAAAAAACAAAAAAACCAAAAATAAAAACAAAAAATACCCAAACAACAAAACCCAACCCAAACCCAGAAAATTCCCCGTAGGAATGCTGCACTTACCTTGCTGGGACATCCCAACAAATGTTTTCCGTGTCAGGAAAGAGCAGCAGGAAGCAGATTTCCTTTATCTCTTGTACCTTTGAATGAGCCACTTGCCAGAAGAGCCTTTTTCCTTCACACAGTGCCCACAGGCTGCACCTTTCAAACCTGAAACCATCCCCCAAACAAATCAGTACCAACTGGGACTGCAAACCGGTCACGTAAATGGTTACAACCAATGGCCCAAGCTATAAAAAACATGATTTTAGTGACTACACTGTGGTTCTCAGCGGTGTAACCATATCTGTGCAATGCCCAGGTTGTCTGGCAGTGTTTTAAGATCCTGAGGGAGCAGATTTGGAGCTTTAAGAGCAAACCCTCCACGAGCTGACCTGCAGCACCAGACAAAGCACCCCAAGAGAACAGCAGAGGATCCTCAGCTCAGCTCTGAAACACAAATGCCATGGAGTTTGTGGTGACATTTCCACAGCAGGGGAAGCTGGGAGCAGCCCAGCCCAGCATCCCCAGTTCCAGCCAGTGCAAAGGGAATTCCTCCCCGATGTTTCCCCTCTCACTGCTCGGGGGTGAAACTGGCAGCAGGGAAGAGACTCCTTGTCCTAGGTTACAATGTAACATATTCCAGAAGGTCTGTATTCTATCTCCATCTTCATGAACTGTTAAAATCAGGAGGGGCAGTGTTTTCCTTACCTCCTCCCCCGGACCATCTCCTGTTAATGGGNGGAGCCACCATTCAAACTGGACTGCTACCAACACCCTGACTGACAGGGTGTCAGATTGTATTCTAACTGTCAGAGTTTATTTTTTATTTAATACTACATTTTCTAATTTTCCTATTAAGTTGTAGTCTGTTAAGTTTTTTTTGTTATTTATTTGTTTTATGTTATTTTGTTTATACATATTAAAGAACTATTATTCCTATCCTCATATTTTTTGCCTGAGAGCCCCATTTAATAATTTAGAGGATGAAGATTTACATTTTCTATTCCAAGAAAAGCTCCTGCCTTCCTTAGCAGGCACCTGTCTTTCAAAACCTAAACACTCCTGCGATGGCACCGAGCAAAACCACCTGGCATTGCCAACAAAAAAATCCAACAGACTCAAAAAAAGGTTAAATAAACATTTCAACACTTGTTCAGATGGATTCTCCATCCCTGGAAGTGTCCCAGGCCAGGCTGGACAGGGCTTGGAGCAGGCTGGGACAGTGGGAGGTGTCCCTGCCCATGGCAGGGGGTGGCACTGGATGAGCTTTAAGGTCCCTTCCAACACAAACCATTCTATGATTATTAAATTATTTTCTTTCCCCCCACCAAAAAAAATCAAATTTCACCCAAATCAGACTGCCTGATTACTGCTGAAAATATTTTAAAACAGACCCACTCTGTTTTAGCTGGGATTTTTGGCATAAATAGTGTCAGAATATCAATCTTTACCATCAAAACCTTCAGCACCTGTGTTACCTCACGGGCTGCACAGGCTGCAGGGCAGGACAAACACCCCCAGCCTGCATCTGCTCCAACCCCAAAAGCATCAAAAGGATCAAACCTTGGCTAATCACACTGTGTATGCATCACATGCAGAGCTGCTCCAAGGCCCAAAGCCACTGTGAGCAGCCTCAGGGCCTCACCCCTTTCTCCTCTCAGGACCTGTTCAGCTGTAAAATAAACCATAATTGAGCTGAAAAGAGCTAAAATTTCAAGCAAAAGCTTAACCCGAGTCTCACCCACCCACATCCCTCCCGTGGGAAGCAAAGGACACAGTAATAAAGAAGATTCAGAAGTGTAATTAAAGAACTTTTTAGTCTTCCAGGTTTTAATTTAAACAGACACTACTATGCTCTCAACATATTACAGCAAAGTTTACAGCCACTTTGTATCCGTTTTGTTCCCCCCAAATGGCTGAACCTTGAGCCATCATCTTTTTTATGCAGTTTTGTTACTTTTTTTGTCTTTTTCCTCAGATTTGTTACTTTTTTTTTGTTGTTGCTGCTGCAATAAACTCCACGTCGCACAAGCTGGGATTCTGTACACAGACAGCAAATACTGAACACCAGCACACAACTCCCAGCCCTGGCATTTCAAACTGTACAGGAAGGAAAAAATAAAATAAAAAAAAAAATCAAGGCTGATGCAGCAGCCAAGTCCAGATAGCAGTTCCAGATGCTGGGCCAGCAGTGCACAGACACACAGCTCACGTCACACCGTGCTGCTGTGACAAAACACAGGCAGGGCTGGGGGAAACCTCACCCCTCACACAACCACAGCACCGCCCAAGGCGTCAGCAAAGCACAGAGCAGACACCAAAAACGCTGTACAGTGCAATTTTACAGGAGATCCTATGCAACGGGGACAACAGTGCACGTCAACACCAGCGCCACATTCAAGAGTTAATCGATACAATCAAAATAGTGAAGGTACATATTTCATACTTCCCTTATGAAAACTGTGCAAGTTAGTTCCTTTTCCCTTCTTTGTTTTTGGTGAATGGCAGTGTCCTCGTGGATTGCCCCCGGAATTTGGGGATGGGGCTCTCAGTGTCCAGCTTGTTACACAGAGTGTGTGCAAAAGAGCAGGGGTGGGGTGGCAGTGAGGGTGTAAGGCAGTGGCACAGGGAGCAGCCAGAGCCGGGCACTGCCCAGCTCAGGAGGACACAGGGAATCTGCAAATTGGGCGCCGGGGGCAGGGATCCCCCTCTGATCAGCAAACTGATATTGAAGATGTGATTGAACAGGGGAGGCAAGCAGCAAAGAGAAGAACGGGAGCCATCTGCTGTGAACCTGGGGGCAGGGGAGGGGAAAAAGCTCCAAGGGAATGTGGGAGCAGCGTGGCAGGACAGCTCTGGGAAGTGTCCTGTGCCACCAGAACCTGCCCCAGCACACAGCTTGTCCCCTCTCCATCCCCTGGCAGCCCCACGCCGCAGAGCTGTGCAGGGACAAGGTGCTGGCAGGCCCAGGAGCTGAGAAATTTTGGAATTTTGCAGGGGCTGCTCAGGAGGAGAGCAGCACTGCCACAGGAAGGCACGTTCCCAGGATCCACATTCCCAAGGCACACACACACACACACAGAGCCTGGGTGTGCATTCAGCACAAGGGGGGGCTGAAATCGATGCCAGCTCACAGGGAACGTGCTGCCTTTTGTTGGCTGTCACAGCTGCTTTCCCAATTTCCTCGGCTGCCTGCAGCTTGCAGGGGAGGCTGGAGCAAGCAGCAATTAGATCCAAAAAAGCCCTCTCTGCTTCTCTATTATTTAGCTCCATCTGTAATTACTGTGTTAGGGAATTGCATAACCTTTAGGAGTGTTTTATGTGTAGTCTATTACAGGGAAAATAGTGCCTTCTGAATCCTTCCCATCTGGCTGGGGATAATGGATTTCAGATGGAGAGATTCCAAACGGGGTCGGGAAATATCAGCCAGGCAGGTGCAGATCCCACAGACAGCATTTCAGAGGGTGTACAATCACTTCAGGGGCTCACAGGAGCAACAGACCCAGAGGAATCTCTGGGTTTGGAGAGGGAACAGCCCGATTCTGCCTCCCCTGTCATGCAGGACAGATTCCCAGCAGCATTCCTGGTGTCAGACTGGATGTAGGGAACAAGGCTCCAAAGGTAAAATAAAATTGGCATTGCAAATTGGCATTGCAAGCAGGGGGGGGCCATTCTTCTGCCTTAAGAGCGCAGTTTTTAAAAAGGGATGGTGTTATTTCTTAAGCCAGAGGACTTGAGGGCTAAGTTTAGCTTAGGCAAGAAGGAAATCATGAAGGAAATAAAGACCGAACAAAAGGCATTAAGGTAGCACTTGACCACTATCACATGATTTTATAGCATTTCCTTGGTTATAGAATTTTCTCAGACTGCATTTAGTGGCCACATGATTTTTGCAGGTTCCTGCCCAGCTACTTCTACAACTACACATCCTGCATTTTCACAGGCATCTAAAGTGAAGTGGCTTTTAAATAAAGGCAGCTTCATTTCATAAACTTGGAAGCTCTAGTTTCCAGAGGGATCCCACCACTGACCTACTGCAGCTCTGCTCACTCCAGCAGAGCCAGGAGAGCGGGAAGCTCTTTTCTGGATAATCCCAGCCACATGTGCTGCTGGTAATTCAACTTTTCTCAGTCCTGTGGAGCTACCCAGGGAATCAAGCTGAAAAAATGCCTCAGGGAGTATTTCAGACCTAGCCCTATCTGTCTTCTTAAAGGAGAGAAAAAAAAGAGCACAAGAGAGAACTGTGATTTTATAAAAAGCAGATTGAAGCCACAGAAACGGAAAGAGCAGCTACAAAACATAAAGTTAAAGCACAAAAAGCTTATTCCTAAAGTATTTAAGCAGTTTTAGCAGCTACAAATCATCTAAACTCTTAATATTTTTGTAGTGTGATGGTCCCTTCATCTGCAGCAGATCTGTGAGGTCACCTCAACTTCCAGCTTCTGCTTTTGAGGTTTCACAAGATGGGGATAAGAGCACAAGGAAAAGCAAACCAGGTGCAACAGAAGTGTTTTGTTGAGCTGCAGATGAAGTGCTTTGCACCCTGGCAATGCTGTGAACCTGGCCAGGTGTCCAAACCCAGCCAGGGGGGTTGGAATTTCCAGGAAGGCAGCTTGGCTCTGGTTTAAAGGACAGCTCTGAGCCCTGTTCTGCGAGTGAACACCCCCAGCAACTACTAAACCTTTTTGTTTCCCAGGTAGAATAAAAAAAAAAAAAGTTTGTTCCTTCTTAGGAGATCCTTGCCCACAAGGGACAATTGCACCTGAAGGTCATGGCTTAAACGTTAGCAGCAGAATCCCTCCTTCCATTCTGTATTGCACTGAAATGTCTCACTCTGGTTTGGAACTTTAACTTCCTGCTCCCCAGCCAATGCTGAACACAAAAACCCAAGTGTGAGATGTGAAGGCTACTCAGAGTATTGTGTAGACTGGCAGAACCTGTAATTTGATTTTAGCAATTTCTAGATTTCCTAGGAAATTAAAGAACTAAGCTGCCTTACCTATTCTTGGAGAGAAAAGGTGTTTCCAGACAAAATGCCTTTGCCTATCTATATAGAACTCTATTTTAATCCTGTGAGCGTTCAACAAAACCAGACAAAGTCCAAAATAAACTGGAGACATCGTATCTCTTGGCCCATCCTGGTCATCCACGCAGTTGGAGGTAAAGAGTTCCAGCTTCCGCCGACACTGCACCCAATTCTGGGACAGAAAAGCTGCCAAGAGGGGACGCAGTGCCCAGCTGTGTCTTCTGTAAACAAAACAAAAACCCCTCCCCAAAGAGCAGGGAGGCTCATGGAGTGAAGGGCTCAGCAGTGGGAGGGTCAGCTGCACCCAAGGGCTCAGCAGAACATGCACTTTCCGTGTTTCTTCCTCGATGTGAAGGGCAAAGCGAAGGCCTGAGGCCAAGGCCAGCTCAGGGCTACTCCTGCACCTCCTGCTCGGCCTCCATCTCGGCCAGCTCCCGCCTCAGCACGCTCACCTTGGCCTGCAGCTCCTTGTTGTACCTGATGATGTTGATCCTTTCTGCTTCAGCTTCCTCCAGGAACTTGGAAGGCCTGTTCCACCGCAGGAAGACACCTGGAGAAGCGCAGAGACACCCAGGTCATGAGGGGTCCTCCGAACAAGGAGGAATTCATGAAGGTGGTTCACATTCCAGCAGCTCTCAAGGTGCACACAGCTCATTTTCTTCACTTTCCCTCCCCACTAAATGGCTTCCCCCCTCCTCTGCAAGCTCATCATCCTATTAAACAAGGTGAATAAAAGAAAATGAACAATGAGGGGGATTCACTCCTTTTTTCCTCCCTACAATTATCAGACCACTCAATTTTCAGTCTGCTTGTGTCACTGTCATGAACTCCCTGGGACGGGGAAAGTTTCTGCAGCAGGGAACCCCCTGCACATGGATCCTCCAGAAAGGTCAGCGATGAAATCTGACAAAAAAACCACAAAAGAGATATTTGCCTGCAACAGGGAAAGCAAAGCTGGCTCACCTTCCCAGAGCTGCAGGCTCTGTGGGGCCACGGAGGGCCAGATGACGAGGCTGTTGGCCTCATAGAGAGGGTTCTCGAACCTGCCCAGCTCTTCAGGCCTGTTCACCCAGGACCAGAGGGACATGGTCTTCTGAGGCAACTTCAGTTTAGCCCTGAGAAACCACAGGGATAAGTCAGTTTTACACACTTGGATCTGTAAGGCTCTTGTTAGAACCACACAGACCAGCCCACACATTTTTCCATGTGCTACTCCCCCAGATAATTCGAGTTAATCCCTTCACCATCGTGGGACAGGGTGTAACACTAAAGCAATTTACCCAGCCTGGCTGATTACAATTAGTTATGAATAAAAGTTGGGGAAATAACACTTGTAAGTTGGCTGCCTGCTGTTCAGGTGAAGAATCAGTCACCTCCTCACTGTGATTTGAGTGCCAGGTTTGGAAAGGGATCAGGCTGCTGTGTTAAGGTAGAGCTGTATCAGAGAAGGATGGAAATTGAATCCTCGAGCACATAAAAGCACTTTTATTGCTGGAATGGGCACGTCTGACAGGTCCCTCTGGTGGCAGGAAGGAACTGAGCTCAGGGAGCAAGCAGTGCTGCTTTCCTGGGGCGATCCCACCTCCAGCAGTTACAGGGATCCGTGTGCCTCACATTCCAGCAAAAACCTCATTCTGCCTGCACTGGCAAATTGAACTGCCAGCCAGGCAGGAGATTCACCACTCCTGTGAATGCTTCAGACAGCACAAGCTTAACATCAGCCTTCAATTCCTCCTGTGCTCCCAAGGCTGACGTGCTCAGATGTGACAGCCAGGTTATTACACATAACATCCAATACTCCTCCAAAGTTCAGCTTATTGGTTTCAAGTCTAACTTGGTTTTGCAGATGACTGGTTCAGCAGCCCTGCAGAAGGCAGCAGGGTCTCTTCTAAGCCCAGATTACTTGAAGGACAGAGAGGTATACAGGAAGCTTTAAATTGCCTTCCTCCTCTGGAGTATCACTTCTGTTTTTCCTTTTCTGTCCAGAGTCCAGCAGGGGATCCTCAGCCATGGCCTCACTGGAGCCAGGAGTCCTGAGGGCAGAACTGCTGAGCTCTAAACAGGAATCCAAACCTCCCTGGCTGCTGTGGGCAGCTCCAGTCCTTCACCCTGTTCCTACTCCCAGGGGGATCTCAGGAGCACCAGGCTACAGAGTCACGTTCCTCCCTCACAGAAGAGGGACAGAACTGTCAGCTTTGTGGCCTTTGCCTGCCTCAACCTCCTCCTCCTCCAGGCCTGCATGGACAAGTCTGCTCCCCACAGCTGTGACTCACATCAAACTCCAGCTGGTTATTCTCTTATGGAAGAGTTTCTGTGTGAAAAGCTAAACTTGGTGGTGGGTGGAGATTTTTGGCCAGGCTGGACAGGGTTTGGAGCAACCTGGGACAGTGGAAGGTGTCCCTGCCCACGGCGGGGGACTGGAACGAGATATCTTTAAAGTTTCTTCCAACCCAAACCATTCCATGATTCTGGGGCCTTCTTTTAGTCAAATTCAGCCAGTGAAAGGAATATTTAAGAACCATTTAGAGGATTCAAGCCACGCATCCTGCCCAACCTTTCGTTTTCGTTGTTCCCCAGGAAGGTGCCGAACTGGGAGGCGTAGGCGTGCTCGAAGAGCAGGATGAGGAACTGCTCGCTGAACTCGAAGGAGCAGGGGAACTGCCGGTGGATCTGCCACACACACTCCAGAAAGAGCAGGAACACCGGGGACTCCCACTTCTGTTTGCTGTTGGAATAGGCTGACTGAGCACAGCGCTGCTGGAAAGGGTGGCCAGCCTGCAGGGAACCAGGGACAGCGTCACACACCAAGGAATGGGATGTGGGACATGGAAAAAACTCTTCAGACTGAGTTCTGTCCAGGCAAAGCTCAGGCAGTCAGCACTGAGCTGTTAGAAACCATCATCCCTCTGCTGGCACTGCTGGGCACCGCAAATCTGGGATTTAGCTCTGGGCCCCTCCTGACAAGAGGGACCCTGAGGGGCTGGAGCGTGTCCAGGGAAGGAAACGGAGCTGGGAAGGGGCTGGAGCACCAGGAGAGGCTGAGGGAGCTGGAAAGGGGCTCAGCCTGGAGAAAAGGAGGCTCAGGGGGAACCTTGTGGCTCTGCACAACTCCCTGACAGGAGGGGACAGCCGGGGGAATCGGGCTCTGCTCCCAGGGAACAGGGACAGGAGGAGAGGGAACGGCCTCAAGCTGTGCCAGAGAGGTTTAGATTGGATATTAGGAAGAATTTCTTCATGGGAAGGGTTGTTCAGCTATGGCACAGCTGCCCAGGGCAGTAGTGGAGTCCCCATCCCTGGAGGGATTAAAAAGCCACATGGATGTGGCACTTGGGGACACGGATGAGTGGTGGCCTTGGCAGTGCTGGGGGCAGTTGGACTTGACAAGCTTAAAGGTATTTTCCAACCTAAATGGTTCTGTGGTTCTGTGACAGATTTCCCTGCCTTTCTCAGGCTGTGTTTGATCAGAGAATGTGAGCAGCAACAAGCTGGGGTGGGTGCCCTGGAGGACCAGCCTGCCAAGGTACAAAGAGCACGACTCAGGTTCTGTGGTTTGGTCTGAACAGTTTTCTCTAACGAGATGGAAGAGGTGGAAAGTGTCCCTGCCCACGGCAGGAGATGGGAATGACAGGAGCTTTAAGGTCCCTTCCAACTCAAACCATTCTCGATAAGAGATGTTTACCCTGAGCACACAAAACAGGCAGTTCTCCAAAATCAAAAACCTTCCGTGAGAAGCAGAGGCCCCAGGAGAGCCAGAGGGACAAATGACTCGGGTGATGATGCTGCTCTTCAGGACAAAGGACACTCACACTCAGCAGGGCTGTAGCCTCTTGGCTGCCTCTCAGGCTGTTTCCCAACCCCAGTGTCTCTGGAGCCAGCTGCTGTTCTTTCCAGGGGGATTTCTTTATTCCTTACCTGCAGCCACTCCCTCACTACAAGAGCCTCGAAGCCACGGATGGTCCTGCACCTTGGATCCAGGATGATCTGTGCCAGGGAAGTGACCTGGAGCGTGGAATCGGTTCCTTCACCGCCGTGGACTAACACTGAAGCGCCTTCCCTGGGGAAGGAAAAGGAAGGGATGGGAGTGAGAATGAGCAGAACCCATCCCAGTGGCTGCCATCACATCCCATGTAGTGCTGACAATTTTAGTTTTGTTGAGGTTTTGTGGCTCTCACCACCACTGCAGCCCCATCCCACACGGATCCCACACGGATCCCCCTGGATACTCATCAACACTGACCTGAGCCTGCACCACTGCGCAGTCTGGAACTCCAGATCCCTTCCCACACTGACAGGAGGTGCACAGGGAGATCTCCATCATGGCTCTCACTCTTTGGGATGAGCATCCCTCTGAGTTACAGCCTGGAAGTGCAACTCAGCCCATTCCACCCCTGTCACAGGCAGGGACACCTCACACTGTCCCAGGCTGCTCCAAATCCCATCCAGCCTGGCCTTGGACACTGCCAGGGATCCAGGGGCAGCCACAGCTTCTCTGGGCACCCTGTGCCAGGGCCTCACCACTGTTAAACATTAGGGTGAAACTCTGTATTATAATCTAAACCTTCCTTCCCTACCTCATCTTCCCCTTTCTCTAATTTTCTAACATTATTTTCCCCTTTTATCTTTCAAGCCTTTTACGATGCTGAAAGATCTGTCCCAGCCCCACGGGATCATTCCCTCCCCATGGAAAATGCAACAGAACTCTCCTTGTCAGCCCAGCTCTGACCTCCAGGCTCCAAGTGAGGTGGGTCAAGCACCTGCCATTGACCTCCCAGGGCTCCAGGTAAACACAAAAAGCAAAGCTTTTGTGGTTAAAAATTATGAAATCAGCCACTGTCCAAACAAGGGTTTCACCACCGATCCTTCCCATTACATGCTTGCAGCAAAGGATTTCAGATAAAACTATTGATCCAGAGCAATCCTTTCCTGGCACAGCCAGTAATGAAACCAGCACTGTCAGAGCACACAGCTCCCATTTTAATGCTGTTTCACCACCGAGCCTGCATTTCAGCTGCTTCTGTGCCTGCACAACACATTGCCCAGCTCCTGGGAAAAGCCCATCCCAAAATTTAGGGAAAACCTGGCTTTTCCCACCCAGAGCCACAGATAAAACCAATTTAGATTCCTGCACCTGGCCTTACAAACCCTGGCATCTGGCAGCAAGTGTTGGCTCTGCAGCCTGAGGTGTAAGCATGAGTCAGCTGAATCAGCAGCATTGTGAAAGAAATGTCAAGCTAAAAGAGGTCACAGGCACTTAGAAGGAATGAGCAGGATTGCCTGGATAAAAATAAAAATTGTGGGGATAAAAATATATGTGGGGAAAAGGCACTGGAGCAATTCCCAGGGAAAACGAGGATATGACATTGTTTTAACCTCTGGAAGTGAGGTTTGGTATTGGAAACTTGCAGCTGGAAAACAACAAAAAAAATTCTTAAAAAAAAGAAAAAGACATCTCTGTGTCCCTTTTTCCAGGCCATCAAACAGCATTTCAGATGGAACCATTTTAACCAAACCTTCAATAAAAATGTCTAAGTTAGCTTGGCTGCAACAGACACAGGAATATACTTTAAAGACATGATCCAAACCCTTTTCTTAGCTGAGATTCCCTCCCCCCTCCTGATTTATTGGAGGAGCATTCCTTCACCACGAGGAAACAATCCCCAAGGGGTACAAGTGAGCCAGACAGTGATTGATGCTGCCAGAGGTATTTGATGAAGGAGCAGCCCAAGCCTTTCTGCAGGAGATGTACCTGTCGATGCACTGAGCAGCCAGACAAGCTGCAGTCAGCAGCTCCTTGACGTGAGTGAGCCAGTTGGAAGCTTCCAGTTTACTGAGCCAGCGGTCCATGTTGTGTGACTGGTCGTTGCAAGCCTCCACCAGCTTGATGAAGCTCTCCTGCAGGATATGGAACCTTTGGGAAAAGGAAAACGTTGTTGAAAGCACATGCTGTAACGTAAGAATGAGGACAGGGATTATTTAACGTTTGTGTATTGTGTTTGTTCATTCCTCTCTCTCTGATGCTGTAAATAATCAGTTCACATAAAATCTTTGGAAGCAAAACCAAACACTTCAAGTGTTTGCCAGGAAATTATTTATTTACCTGCTCAAGAGCTGGCTACAGCTCCAGAAACATTACTGCATGTCTGTGTGAGAGGATTCCCCACAACGAAGGTCTTAAGAGAAGCTGAACAAGGCCAGACTAAAAGTCTGTTTAATTTAGTAACTTGTCTCCAAATGAACAATATCAGATGTCCAGAGAAAAGCACTGGATCATAGAATCGTGGAATGGTTTGGGCTGGAAGGAAACTTAAAGCTCATCTCATTCCAACCCCCTGCCACGGGCAGGGACACCTTCCACCATCCCAGGCTGCTCCAAGCCTCATCCAGCCTGGCCCTGGCCACTGCCAGGGATCCAGGAGCAGCCACAGCTTCTCTGGACAAATCCTGTGGATGAGAGGAGTGTGACAGAACAAACCCTCTCCTGCAGAAGTTTTCTGGTGAGGTACCTGCAAAGGGGAGCACAGGAAGGCTGGAGTGTGGCTGAGGATGGTCAGGAAAAGAAACAGCACAGGGGGTGCCTGATGGCTGAAACCTGCAGCAGTTTGCTTTGTGGAAAAAACTTCATAATAAGTGAAGCTGATAAGTATTTATTTAGTGCTGGGCATATGTGGGGAAAATTTCTAAAATGATATATATGTGGAGGGCTTGGGGATCATGTTCTTTTTCTATTTTTTAAGGTGTTATATATGAACAGAACTTCATATATATTTATGTTTTGATCTGGGAGACATAGAGCCTCTTCTTATCTCAATTCTTTTGCATTCCTAGCTCCTCTTACTCTGTGTGTTTAGACTACATTCACTCTTCTTATCACAAGAAATGTCAGGTGTCTGCATTCTTTGCAAGCATAGGAAAGGCCATAGACACTAAATACCATTTTTACTAAGCTTGTTATATTCTAAAAGACATCATACTATAAAATGGTAAAATCGGTTAACTACGAAATTGATTAAATTCTGAACTCAAGAAACCAAAAATCCCTTTGCCAAAAATCCCTTTATCATCCCCATATCCTGGTTTTGCCACAGAAGGAACACGATTTTGTTGCCGGGAACCACGACACACAACTCCACTTACAGGAGCAAATGCTTTGTGGAGTATTTGCTCTGCCAGCACGACCTGACACAGCCGAGCTCAGGGGAGAGCCTGATTTCACCCACCTCTCGATATATTTGTGAATCCTCCTCCACTGGGGGTAGTGGACTTCTTGCTCAAAGCCCCCTCCCCTGGCCCTGGCCTGCTGGGCGACGCTCAGAGGCCGGGTGTCGATGACGAAGCCGCGGCGGCCGGAGCGCAGCGTGGCGTTGATCAGCTTCTCGTCCTCCTTGCAGCGCCGCCCGTTGGTGCCCGTCAGGGGCTGGCTGCTCCTCAGCATGGCCTGGGGACACACAGAACCACGGCTGAGCCACTGGAAGCTGAGGGAGATCTGCCTGAACAGCACCAAGCACTCGAGCTCCGAGCTTCGCCCTGAATCCTTCGGTGTTTTCAAGTTGGATCCCTCTCAAGGGATCTCAATCATTTGGCTGGGCAAGTTTTAAATGGCAGGCATCACCTCAGAGGCTCTATCCCTTCAGTTATGCCTCAAAGATCATCTTTGTGAACTGCTGAGCTGCCCTCCTGCTGATGGCTCCTTTACAAACCCTGGCAGGGTTAGAAATCCCTGCAAGTGTTCAAGGCCAGCTTGGATGGGGCTCTGAGCAGCCTGGCGTGGAGAGAGGCATCCCCGCTCGTGGCAGGGGGTGGAACTAGCTGGCCCCTAAGGATCCTTCAGACCAAAACCATCCTCTGGTTCTGTGAAACCAACTTTTTCAGGATTGTCATTTTCAAGGTCTGTTCCCAGCTCTGCTCCTCAAACACTCAAATTGTTCATGTGTTAAAGGTGACATTTTTACCTCATGGATGGACTAATAAAGCTCAAGTCTACAGAATGATGAGCTGAGATTTCTCTTTAGAAAATGCCTTTCAATTCAGAAGCACCCCAGCAGCTCAAATCATAATGAAAATGTGAGGGCAGCCAGTCAGCAACCCCAGGGAGAGCTGAGAACTCAGAGCCAGGAGGGCAATGAGGGTGACAGCATTACTGTCACCTCTCTGAGCCAAATACTGTTGTACTCCTCACATGAAACATCCACAATTTGGAGAGATAACTGAGCAAAAAATCCTCCTTCAGTGGTTTTCAGTTGAGCTGAGAAAAAGCAAAAAGTACAACTGATGTGGAGTAGGTGGCTGGCTGATTTTTAAAGCAAAGGAAATCCCAAAGTACTTCTGAGTCAGACCAGACAGCTTCAAATTGAAGGCTTACAAATCTTGGCCACGGGGGGTGAGAAGGCATTAGAGCATTTGAGGAGACTGCATGGAGTTCAAAAGCTGCAGGTTGGACATCCCAGCGTCCTCAGAACTGGTTACATCAGCAAGAAACACAATTACCCAACATCTCCATACAGTGCATTTCTAACTGGTTACCTCAGTGAGAAACACAATTACCCAACATTTTCACACAGCATTTCTTAATGACAATGTATCAGCCACTCCTTCACATCCTGGCTTATCAAAGCCTGTGCAAAACCAAGACTTTGCTACTCCTGAATGGAGTTCCCCTGGCAGGCTCAGAGAACAGCTCGTTCTGATCCTCCTTGCACAGCCACACAGCAGGAGCAGTGCTGGCTCTGCTGTCACCACGGCTGTGACACAGACAGGACAATGTGGCTCCTGCCACCCTTTCCATGAGCACTCCTGGCAGACACAGCCAGTCAGGGTGCCAGCAGTGGCTTCACCAGCCTCATCCTGCGAGCTCCTGCCTTGCACACTCCCCACCAAGCACGCTAATGGCTATTTCCAGAGGGAGATTACTCATTCCATCACCCAGAACCAGCTGCACTGAGGAAGCCAGAAAATAAACCAGCAGCTCTGTTAATTCCAGAGCACGAAACCAACAGATTCCCACACCATCTTCAGGCATGAGCACCCCTCAAAGGCAGCTCTCACCATCCCGTTTTTCTTGTGGTAGTAGCTGAGCACCGGGAAGCGGCCGCCGTGGCGGAACAGGGCGACTTTGCGGAGCGCGTCGTCATCGACGGATTTGGGGACGATGACGACGGGGGGGGAGGAGGGACACACAGAGAACTCCTTGTTCACGCAGCTCAGACGCCATTCATCGCTCTGAAAAACACCAGAACACAGCTTTGGGTCACGAAAGGCATTTCATGGGAGAGGTAACAGGGAAGGAAGATTTCCACGCACGGGATAAAGCACGCACACCGAGCGGCATTTGTGATCGGTTCCGTTTGCACAAATTGTCCTCAAATTGTCCTTTAAGTAGCCACTTACAGGGCTGCTGACCCATTAATTTTTCCAGCACATCCCTGCAATCATCTCCCTGCAGCAGCTCCCAGAAGCTCACTCCCCAGAGTGCAGATAGAGCAATGGAAGAACGACCAGGTGCCTCTGGGTCACGAGCAACAGTTCCCCCCTCTGCTTTATCCAAATCCTCAAACAGCACAAAAAAAAGCCCACGTGGGCAGAAATGGGTGATTGTGGCTTTAAATTATTTCACAGGCACAGCAGGCAGCAAGGGGAGACCCCACAGAGAAATGTATTCCCACAATGAGAGGGGGAAAAAAAAAGTTCATTTAGGTAGGGAATATGAACCCAACCTGTGCTGAAAGAAGAGTTCACAAGACAAAGGTGGACAAGAAAGGCAAGGATTTCCACCCACTCCAGATGTTGAAGCTACTCTGAGGTTAAAATTTCAACTTTAACATCTCCAGCTTGGTTCTTTTCCTCCTAAAGCACCTTCTGGAAGCAGCCCAGCACTGAGGGCTCCTCGTGAGCTCCTGGGATGTGACTCCTCCAGCTCCCAGCAGCCTTGGGAAAGCAGAGCTGGAAGTGGAACCTCACAGGCACCTGGCATGAGAATTCCAGCTAGTGACACCCCAGGTCACCCACAGGCCAACGAGGAGCTTCTGCAGCACGGAGAGGCCTCAGAAATCCATCTCTGCTCAGCTGAGTTCAAGTCTGAGGCAGGCAAAAAGGCAGAGGGATAAGGCAGGCAGGACAGCGTGAGAGGAGAGCACAACAGCCAAATTAGGCCGTGACAAAACACACAAAATCCACATCAGCTCAGGTCTGTTGACTTAACATGAATTAACTGCACATCTCTGATCAGAATTTCTTTCTTCCAGATCCTTACTCCCTCTTGCCACACACCTCCTGATTGCTACCTGCTTATGTAAATCCACCTGACTGGCTCACTGGTCCAGTAGAAAACTGCTATCAATTCAAGAATCTCTTCTGGCAATGAATTTCCATCAGCTGAACAAGCTGATCTGACTGGCAACACTACTGCAGCAGCAGCAGCAGCTCCAAGGCATGGGATGTGTGGCTTAGGAGACAGGAGAATTGTCCTTTTTGGTGGCAGCCTAGAAGAGATGCTGGGAAAAAAACCAAATATCAGCATCAAGAGCAGCAATTGCTGCCTGTTTGCAGCAGCCCAGCTGGACAGCTCTGCAGCATCCCTGCTATAACCTTATTTCATTATTCATTAGCCTCAAAACAGCTCCTCTGAACAGCTCCATTTTATAAAAAGCAGAGCTTCTCCCAGATGCAAAGTCAAAATGCCTCCGGCCATCGTGTTACGAGCAGAGATGAAAACTTCTGGGACACAAAAGGGATGTGTCTGCTCACAGCTCCAGCTTTTAATGCACCAGCAAAGGGATTTTTAACAGGGTTTTTGGGGTGGCTGTGTTAATTTATGTAAGACGGTGTGCAGTTTGATTACCATGAAAAAAAAACCATGCATGGATCTGGGATATCAAAGTGATAAAAACCTCACTGTGACACAGGATGTGGAGAAGGCAAAACCAGAACTCTGGGGAAGCTGTGGGAGACTGGCACCACCAGGATGGAAAGGAATGGAGGAGCAGCACCTGACTGATGCCCCACTCTGGTAATTTAACCCTGCCCACAGGCTGCTCTCCCCATTCACACCAGAGCCAGACAATCCCTTTGTCTCACCCCGTGTGATTTCCTGGTGAGGAGGAGGAGCCTGGCAGCTCTTGGCACCATTTGTCTTCCCTCCAAGAGCTGCAGAGATCCCATTAACCTCTGCACTGGCAGCTCCAGACTGCCCAAATCAACTCCTCCAGCTCTGGCCTGGCTGGAATTCGGGAGCAAAAAGGGCCATGAGGAACTGGGAGAGCGAGGCAGCGGCGCTGAGGGGAGATCTCGCTCTCAGAGAGGTAACTGTGCTGGGAACCTTTGATTCTCCCAGCAAAACATCTGAGCTTTCAGGAATCAAAAATAGTTAAGGATAAAAGCAGCAAAAGGATGAGGGCTGAGCAGAAAGGAGAGAGAACTCCAGAGAAAAAAGAAAGCAGTGGTTTTTACACCCAGTGCGGGATCAGTTCTCGGATTTCTACTTTTCTTGTCCTAATATTTGTTTATAGAGACATTGATTCCCAAATGTCCAAGCTAGCATTCCTCCTAAAACTTAAAATTGCCAGGAGAGGTTGTTTTCCACAAAACATTGGGAATGTTTTGGGAAAATTGGGAAACAAGTCAAGCTTTACCAATAGGCCTTAAAAAAAAGTCAAGACCCCAGTATGGATCTTGGGAGCAGCAAAGCCAGAGGCCATTCCCAAGGAACAGAGGCAAAGATTGATGCTTGTCTGAAAAGAGCAAAATATGGTTCACAATTACCATCTAACCTGAGCCCAAACCCAGAAAATTCTGATTTTAAAAGGAGCTTTGACATGAAAATAAAACACAACAGAGTTGTTCAGAACACTGAGAGCTTTCCTGCTAAAAAGGGAAAGAAAAGAGAGAAAAAGGGGAGGGGAAAAGGAAAAAACAGGGAAAGAAAGAGAAGGGGGAAAGAAAAAGGATGAAAAAGAAAAAAAAGAGAAGAGGAGAAGAAGGAAAAAAAGAGAAGGGGGAAAGAAAAAAAGAGGAGAAGGGAGAAAGAAAAAAAAGAGAGGAGAAGGGAGAAAGAAGAAAGAGAAAGCGGGAAAGAAAAAAGAACAAAAAAGAGGAAAGAAAAAGGAAGGGGGAACGGAAAGGAGAATAAAACAACTGATTTTCTTGGTAATAAAATACCTTTACGTTAATTATACTGTCAATATACAAACTTCTCAGGCCCCTTCACTTCATTTTAGGAAACTGAATTTCCAGAGTTAGTTTGCAGCAACCTGCAGCTCTGGAATCTGGCAGAAGAGAAACCTCTTGGCTCTCCCCTGACTGTTCAGGAAAAATATGAACCCCTGCTCATACTCTGCATTCCATCCAGCCCCTCACTGTGCAGTGAAGAATACAAATCACATTTCATATTAGCTAAATATTTAATGTATTAACTAACTTTTAAAGCAAGTATTAACTTTTACACTGCACTTTGCCATCAGAGAGTGCTGAAAACAACTCTGCTCCAGCAGATAAATGTGGAATTAATCAATTACTGGAGCTGAAGGGTGGGTGAAATAGCTTTTGACTCGTTATCCTGCTGGGGAAGGTGCAGATCCAGAATTATTTGGTCATTTATCTGTTGTTCAGGAGATGTAAATCACTGGATTTTGGCTTTTGACACCATTCTGCTCAAAATGTGAACTTTTGGGTGAAAAGCCAAGAATTCATCAAGAGCTGTCAGACATGGAGGCTTTAAAGGAATGAATGATTGCCCTGGAAACGTGGTGCTAAAATGTAATGAAGTTTTTAAATGTAATTCTTACACACAGAATATGTTCAGAAAGGCAAGAGATTGACAAATGAAGATTTAAATCCCTGAAAAAAGAAGGAAAAAAAGCACATCAATGGATCCATGTGATAACAGCTGTCTTTGGATGGCAGAGGAAGACAGGACACATGAGAGTGCTTTAATCATGAGGCAAAAATAGCCAGGCCTCTGAACCCCTTTCATTTTCTGGTGATTTCATCAACTGAATTTGGTCAAGCTGATCACATTACTCAGCTGTTACTCATAGCCAGGAAGTGATACAGGCTGCAGAGAAAAGCAAAAAAAAATTTAAAAAAATAAAATAAAATCAATGTTCTTGGATGCTGCACTAATGGATGTGGGCTGAGAAAGCTGAGCTGCTGGAGCAAGAGCACAGCCTGGATGTGAAACAAAGACCTGGAACACACAGCTGCAAAACCAAGGAATTCTTAAAACAGGTTCCTGCACCCAAAACAGTTCCCACTCTCCCAAATTCAGCATCCTGAAAGGAAATTTGAGAAAGAGACACAAAGAACAATTCCTACCCAAAACAAATTCAATGTGCTCAGCAGCACCCAGAAAAACAACTGGAAATTTCCTGCTTTTTGAAGCTCCTGAATATTTCCCAGCATCAATTAAAGGGAAAAGTGTTTCAAACTGGGCATCTTCATTGTGATCCTCCTAAAGAGGCATTTTTAACCAATGGGAAGGGAAAAGGAAAAGACAGGAAAAGAAAGAGAAGGGGGAAAGAAAAAAGGTGAGAAAGAAAAAAAAAAGAGGAGAAGGGGAAAGAAAAATGGTGAGAAAGAAAAAAAAAGAGGAGAAGGGGGAAAGAAAAAAGGTGAGAAAGAAAAAAAAAAGAGGAGAAGGGGAAAGAAAAAAAAGAGAAGGAGAAAGAAAAAAGGTGAGAAAGGAAAAAAAAGAGGAGAAGGGGAAAGAAAAAAGGTAAGAAAGAAAAAAAAAGAGGAGAAGGGGAAAGAAAAAAAGAGGAGAAGGGAAAAGAAAAAAAAGAGGAGAAGGGAAAAGAAAAAAAAGAGGAGAAGGGAAAAGAAAAAAAAAGAGGAGAAGGGGAAAGAAAAAAAGAGAAGAAGCCAATGTCATTTCAATGAGGGGTTTGAGAAAGATTCATCTTCATAGAACCACAAAGGCAGGACCAAGTATTTCAATTTGTTCTTCCAATTAGAGAACCATCCCCAAAGGCCAAAAACATTTCCCACCTTTGTGATTTCCTGAAAAAGGCCTCAATCCTCCACTTGCACGGGGTGAAGCAGCAAACAAAAATCTGATGTTACAGAGGGGATATTTCAACAGCACTCACTGCTCACGCAGACACCGAGGGATTTGTGACCATCTGTGATTCACAGTCCAGCCACTGCTGGGTGAAACAGCTCACAGAACATCCAAACCCCCCAACCCCACTCACCACGGAGCTGAGGAGCTCAAACTCCTGTTCCAGCAGGAAGGAGGACCAGCCATCCTCCAGCACCTCAAACATGGGCCGGTAGAAGAAGGGATACATGAGGGTGACTGAGTCCAGGGTGGAGAGCGCCTGTGGGGACAGGAGAGGCCGTGGAATCACAGGTGGGGCTGGAGGGAACCCCAAAACTCATCCCATCCCACCCAGGGACACCTCCCAGCACCCCAGGCTGGTTTGGAACACTCCCAGGGATCCCAAAACCTCTGGGAAAACCCTACAACCCCACGTGAAATATTCAACTTTGACTTCCAAAACATGAAAACCTAACTGGAAAAAAAAAAATAAATGGCTGAGGTGAGGTCAGCACGTGCAGGTTTTGTGGCTGAGGGTCACTGCTCACCTCGATGGAGCTGGCAATGTTCAGACACTCCTCCATCCCCGGGATGTCCAGCTGGATAATCCTCAGGTCCTTGCATTTGATGACAATGGTGCCCAAGGAGCCCACGAACCTACAGCGAGAGAGCAAATGAGATAAAATAACCCCAGAGAAACAGGATCCTCTGAGGCAGGAGAAGTGCCACAGCTCCTCCTGCCAGGCGAATCTCTCTTTGCAATCTGTCTGCAGGGGCACCTTCCAAGAAAACAAAGCAGCAAACACAGCTCTTTATTTGCAGTTTGCAAGTTTGGTTTTGTTTTCATTTATTTTCATTCGTCCCATCCTTCTGCTGAGACGGGCAGGGGACAAATATTACATTTTTGAGGGTGGGGGAGCCTGGAGAAGCTGTGGCTGCCCCTGGATCCCTGGGAGTGCCCAAGGCCAGGCTGGGGACTGAGCATGGGAAGAAATTCCCTGAGGTTTCCACCCCTCTGCTCCTTTCCTCAGGGAAATCAGCAACAAACTTCATCAGCAACAAACTTCATCAGCAACAAACTTCATCAGCTCCCAGCAGCTCCCCCATCCCTGATTTTTTTTTAATCACTGATCTCTCCAGTCCTGCTGGCAGAAAGGAACTCTGCTCTAGAATCTCTGTTCTACCAGATTTTCTCAGAGGGCTTTAAAAACAGGGGAGGGGTTTTGTAATTAACATAGAAATTAATTATTCCCATCAAGCTGGGAAAAGGAGCAGGAGACAATGACCAGGTGAGATGGGGCAGTGAAGAAGAAATGAGGGGGGAAAAGAGAAATCTCTGAACTCTCTGAGGTTCAAAGGAATTGGCAAGATAAAGCCTGGAGCTCAGCACAAGAAGCACAGCGCTGAAGGGTTCCTGACTCCCACGAGCAGCTGGCAGCGAGGGAGGAGAGGATGTGGGGCTGAGCAAGAGCCCAGAGCCCCGTTCTGCAGCAGCTCAGGAGGTCAGAAGGCAAATCAGAGCTCTGAGCTCCCTCTGTGCGCTGCGGGGAGCTGCAGCGTTCATCAAGTGCCTCAGGGCTTTTGGTGGGCCCGGCAATGAGCACAGAGCAAAAAGGGTTAAACACAAAAATTCTGACTCGCTACAGAACCAAAACCCCAACCTTCGAGATGCAAAATCAAACACGAACGCCCAGCCGGAGCGGGAACCCTGGGGCTGGAAAAGATCACCGAGCGCTCCAACCCGCGGCTTTAACCCCGCTCCCGTGGGGAAATCCCGAGCGAGGCCCAAGCCGAGCCTGGAACTGCCCGTGCCCGGAGCCTCCTCCCCGCTCTCCGTGCCCGGGTTCGGCGCAGCTGAGGAGCCCGTCCCGGGCCGGGAAGGTGAGGGCCTCACCTCTTCTCGATGGAGTCGATGTTGGAGTGCAGCAGCCACAGCTCCTCGGCGTTGTCGCGCTGCCGCGACGAGAAGATGAGGTGGTGGCCGGTGAGGCACAGCGTGCCCTCCACGGCCAGGTGGAACGGGCGGTGCAGCACCGCCTTATCCGCTCGGGGCGTCTTGATCAGCTCGGCGAACTCCATGCCGGGGGGCACGGCGGGGGAAGCTCACCGGGAAAAGCCGCCGGGAAAACGGGGGGAGCCTCGGCAGCGGCGGCAGGGCCGGCCGGGGAGAGCCGGGGAGGCTCGGTGCGGGGCCGCCCGGGCAGGATGGGGCATAACCCGCGGTGCGGCGGCTCCCCGGGGAGCGGTGAGGGGAGCGGCGGANAGCGGGACGGGCCGGAAGCGCCGCCCGGGAGCCTCCCGCGTCACGTGACCCGCACCGGGACCAATCCGCGCTCGGTGCTCTCCCGGAGGCAGAGTCCCCGGGTAAAGGGTCCGGCGCGCCGCGCGGCCCCGCCAAAAACGTTCCGCGGAACTTCATGGTGATGGGTGGGGCTCCGGGCGGGGCTCCGGGAGGGGGNNNGGAGCAGGAATGGGAATAGAGAGAGAATGGGAACGGGAATGGGAATAGAGAGGGAATGGGAATGGGAACAGGAGCGGGAATGGGAATAGAGCGGGAATGGGAATAGAGAGAGAATGGGAACGGGAACAGGAATAGAGAGGGAATGGGAATGGGAATAGAGCGGGAATGGGAATAGAGAGGGAACGGGAATAGAGAGGGAATGGGAGCGGGAATGGGAACGGGAGCAGGAATGGGAATAGAGAGAGAATGGGAATGGGAATAGAGAGGGAATGGGAATAGAGAGGGAACAGGAACAGGAATGGGAATGGGAATAGAGAGGGAAAGGGAGCAGGCAGGGATTGTGAATGGAGCAGGAGTGGAATTGGGAATAGGAATAGAGAGGGAATGGAGCAGAAATGGGAACAGGCAAGGATTGGGAATGGAATCAGCAGGGATAGGGAATGGAACAGGATTGGGAACAGGCAAGGATTGGGAATGGAATCAGCAGGGATAGGGAATGGAACAGGAATGGGAACGGGCAGGGATTGGGGATGGAGCAGGAATGGAGATGGGCAGGGATTGGGGATGGAGCAGGAATGGGAATGGAGCAGGAATGGGAACAGGCAGGGATTGGGAATGCAGCAGGAACAGGCAGGACCCTGCTGGGCCGGGCAGGGAGCAGGGCTGGCGTTGGTCCCCACCGATGCCGTCAGCAGCCGCAGTTTGGGCCCAAACCCGCAGGAATTGGGCACACACAGCCAGGTCCCTGCTGACCCCAGCCCAGCGCCATCCCACTCCTGCAGAAAATGGGGAAAAGGCCACAAATGCAGCCTGGCCACACCACAGGTGGTGTTTTCTGGAATCCCTAGGCCACCCGGCTGTGGCAGGGGACGGTCCCCTCACGCTGCTCCAGTAGAGCCCCCCTAACCCGGGCCATCGCCTGGTGTTTGTGTTCCAACACGGAATTACTGAGTGCTTTGGGATGGAAGGGACCCTAAGGATCATCCAGTGCCACCCTGACACGACAGGGACACCTCCCACTGTCCCAGGTTGCTCCCAGCCCTGTCCAGCCTGGCTTTGGGCACTGCCAGGGATCCAGGGGCAGCCACAGCTTCTCTGGGAATTCCATCCCAGCCCCTCCCCACCCTCACAGGGAACAATTCCTTCCCAATATCCCATCCATCCCTGCCCTCTGGCACTGGGAAGCCATTCCCTGTGTCCTGTCCCTCCATCCCTTGTCCCCAGTCCCTCTCCAGCTCTCCTGGCGCCCCTTTGGGCCCTGGATGCTGTGGCACTGCCAATGTCCCACAGCCAGCAGTGAGGCTGCAGGGTCGGGGTGCATAACCTTGAGTGCTTTTCCATGGGTTATTCCTGTAAAGTACAGCCCTGTCAGGAAGAGCTTGGCCACAGCTAAAACCCAAACCTGACCATTAAATTTATTAGCAGAGGTGTGAGCAGGAATGTGGATCCCTGGAAATGTCCAAGGCCAGGTCAGACGGGACTCGGAGCACTCTGGGACAGTGGGAGGTGTCCCTGCTCATGGCAGGGGGTGGAACAGGATGATCTTTAGGGTCCCTTCCAAGCAAAATTATCCTGTGGTTCCAAACCAAATTCAAGGCTGGTGATGCTGAAATCCACCATTTTCCCCAAGAATATCTGTGGCAGTGAGAAGGGCTGGCCAAAACCCGTGTGCTCCCAGAAAAAGTGAAGTTCTAGGGAGCGGGAAAAAGATTAAGATATCCCAGATATTCAGGAGAAAAAAAAAAAAAAATCGAGATTTTTCCTGAAGAGAGGCTCTGCTGTCTGCACTGGCCATTGGCGTTGCTGGGAGGGAGGGTGTGCCCAGGCTCTGATCCCGAGCTGCAAATCTCACAGATCTCACTCACCCGGAGATGCTCCGGCTCTTCAGCCTCCACCTGCTTTATCTCTGGCGGAGAACAAAGCCAAAACGTGGCAATCGGGTCATCAGCCACTCCTGGGGCTCCCTCTGGAGGGGACGGATGGCTCCTGGTGCCGTCCTGCCCGGGATCGCTCCAGCTTCAGGGTTCCTGCGCGATGGGGGGGTGACAGCCTGTTCTGGGCAATTGCCCCTCAGAAGGATTGCAGAGGTGTTTGGATTTGGTGACCTGAAGTTTTATCCTCGGGAGATAAATTTTTATCAGACTGAAGAGGGATCTCTGGGTCTGTCTTGATAGTTTGAGTTGGAAGAGGCCTTAAAACTCATCCAGTTCCACCCCTGCCATGGCAGGGACACCTTCCACTGTCCCAGGGTCCTCCAAGTCCCGTCCAGCCTGGCCTGGGACACTTTCAGGGATGGAGAAGCCACAACTGGAGTGGCTGCAAAGGAAAAAAAAGGATTTCAGCCCCGTGGGCAGTGGGGAAAACTGTGAAGGAGGGAAAATTTGGGCTGTGGCTGCACATGGAGGGACTCATTGTTGCCCCAATGCTGGTCCTGACAAGTCTGCAATTCCCAGGGAATGCGTGGGAGGGGATGATCGCCCAGCTCAGAGGAAAACCCACCACATACAGCCCTCAAATCAGGGATATTACACAGAGAAAAAGGAGTTTAGAGTGCACCAGGAATGTGCCTAAGAAGAGGAGTGGCTGGCCCTGAGATGGAACTCAGTGCCTGCCTTTTTCTGTCTTCTTGCCTTGTGCCGTAGGGAAAATGAGGTTTGTACTCATTTGTACACGTGCATGTGCTCACCACGTACCCAAGAATTTGGTTTGCACGTCACCTCTCCCAGAGGAAGCCTTGAACATGACAGGGACGCCCATCCTGCCGTGTTTTCAGTGCTGTAAAACCAGGAGCAGCGACGTTCGGAGCCGCTGCCTGCGTTGTGACACCGCCTGGCGCGGCTCGGCCCTGATCCCGGACAGCAAACATTGCCCCAGCCTCGGGAACAATGGGGGATGTACGGGACACGGGGAAGGGAACAACACACTTCTTGTGCAATAAAACACCTCTGCCTGGCCAGCCTTAGCTCTGCCTCCTGCACAGATCGTCCTGTTCTGTGTTCCCCCTCGGTGGGAGGGATCCCGTGCCACGGGCTGGGCTGTGAACAACAGCAGCTCTGCGGTAATCTCATGGCTGGGGTGCAGACTCGCCCCGAGGGAGGCAGAGAACTCTGGAGCACAACTGGGGGGATGAGGAGTGGCTGAGGGAGCTGGAAAGGGGCTCAGCCTGGAGAAAAGGAGGCTCAGGGGGAACCTTGTGGCTCTGCACAACTCCCTGACAGGAGGGAGGGGCTGGGTGAGGGGTTGGTCTCCTCTCCCAAGTGAAAATTATGAGGGAAAACAGCCTCAAGTTGTTCCAGGGGAGGTTTGAGTTGGATATTAGGGAAAATTCCTTTATGGGAAGGGTTGTCCAGCTTTGGGACAGGGCAGTGGTGGAGTCCCCAGCCCTGGAGGGGTTTAAAAGCCATGTGGGTGTGGCACTTGGGGACACGAGTCAGGGGTGGCTTTCCCAGTGCTATTGGACTCTTTGACCTCAGAGGGCTTTTCCAAGTGAAATGTTCTGTGGTCTGGGGGTTGTTCAGGTATTTGTGAGGATGGATTTGGGTCACAATAACTGATAATGGGTCGAGGAGGCCTCTCCAGCTGCTGGAAGCAGGTGGCTCCAGGCACCAGCTGCTTTTCCTTGCGCTGACAAAGCCTCCTAAGAAACCCCACGAGCAGGAGAAGCACAATCAGAAATTGTCCAAGCAGAAGGAAAATCTGCAGCTGAATCGGTGCCCTCTGCCAAAGGCCCAGAGATTCCTCCTGCCAGAGCCCTAAATGCCCGGCCATCTGCTTCCCTCAGCCTCGGAATGTGGGCTGCAGAGCTCTGCCAAGAAGCTTCTCTGTCCTCAGCAGGAGTCAGGGCTCTTCCCGTGTCTTCCTCTCCTGCCTGGAGAGCAGGATCATGAACTGTCTGGCTCTGTTCCTGGAAAACCCCAGCGTGTGGGGCCGACCCTGGGGAGCAGACATTCCTCTCCCTGCTCTGGAGCCACCCTTGAGGCCACATGTCCCAAATCTGGAGCGATTCCCCCGATTTTGGGCTTTCCAGAGAGCGGGTTCTCCTCCCCCACGTGTGCGCTGACACCAGCAGGGGTTTGCCTGTGGAATCCAAGCAGTAATTGGCTGTGGGATGGCAGAGGATCACCCTCCATATGCTACAGCCTCGTGGCCATTTGCCTCTTGGACGAGCCCTGGTGTTTTTCAGAGCTCTCTCCATGCTTGTTTCCATTCCTGAAACAGACTGTGATCCCGTTATCCCAACACACAGCCACTTTTCCCTCTGAGGTTTTCCCAGGAAGAGCAGCAAGCCTGAGGTAGAGGAGGATTGTGGCTGCTGAGAATCATCTGGGAGTGAAACAGGGTCCTTAACAAGGAGCTGGGTTAGAATAAAGATGCCTCCACTGATGCAGTTAAAACGGCAAAGTCCATTTATTCTGTTGTGCACCTCCTTAAATAAGAAAAAACAGTTGACATTCCATTCTTGAAGAAGAATTTAGCTGATTGGTTACATTGTCCTCACTTGTCTATAAAGTATTCTAGAATTGGTATAACTTACTAAAACAGAGATTAGGCTATTTTTACCTGTGTCACAGTTTCAGGCCTTTACAGGCCCCTGCTAGGCCGCAGTTAGACTCATTAGGTGAAGCCTAAGTTGTCCAAACTCTTGGTTAATAAAACTTCCTGCTACATGGGAGTGCAATGACCCCGTCCACAGGGATAAATCCAGGGCAGGCACGAGGCCAGCTGGCAGGGCCAGGCCGCAGGCAGGACATTGAGATCTCCTGGCAGCCCAAAAAAGGGATCCAGAGTGGGCAGCTTGGTGTCTGTGCTCACTCCTGAGCCTCGCCTCAGAGCAAGTTTGCCCAGCACAAAAATGTGCCAGGGGTTTGGGGAAATTTTATGTCTGAGCCTGGTCCTGGCCTTGCTTCGTTCGCTGGTGTGGAACCAGCCAAGGGTCTGGAGGAGAAAGAGGCAGAGAGAAAAACCCTTCCATGAAGAAGCAGGGAAATCAAAGAAAGCAGAGAAAAAAGAAGAGAAATCCTCCTGTTCATATGAAATTTGCTAAAATAGCAGGAAAATCAGCTGGAGCTGACTTAGATGTTGTTCCCCACTTGACATCCACTGGGATGTCTGAGCTCACACCATGTCCTGGGAGTCGCCATCTGTTGGAGTTGTTGATATGGTTTTTTTTTTTTGATTGGGGATTTCTTGTGAGGTGTTGTGTTTAGATGGGATTTGTTGGTATTTTGGTTTTTAGGATAGTTTATTATTGTTATTAGTTTAATGTTTTGGATGATAGTAGTTTTGGGATATTTTAAGGTTATGTGGTAGTAAGACTTAAAATATTTGTTTTTAAGGATTTATATGTAAGATATATAATTTAATTAATCATTATAATGTACTTAAAATGAATTTTATTATTTTTATTATCAATTTTTAATTATTTGTTTGTCTATGTAACACTTGCATTGTGGGCACTTCTGTCTAATGAAATTGTGCTCCTTTTATTGTAGAAAATGGAGCAGGTGAAGAAGGAAGAAGGAGGCAGAGATAATACCTAAAATCTTCTGTCTTGTTCTCCTTCTATATCTATGCTAGATAAAATCTAGAATCTAAGTTTTTCATTCTGTGACAAATTATAACTATATTATTACATATTTTTACCTATTAGTTGATTCAAATACAATCTAAAGCTTCGGAAAGCTTCTGTGGACGGAGCTTAAAAAACAGTGGGGATCAGAACTTCTCAGGACAGGCAGAGAAACATTTCCTGTGTCCAGGATTGTCACAGCCATCCACAATTCCTCGGCAGTGAGCATGTGGGCAGCGTTCCCGACACCGCAGCCAGGCCACAGCGGGGATTTGGCGGGCAGAGAGTGAGAGGGCAGCTCTGAGGTGAGCCTGCAGAGGAAGGAGGGTGGCAGGAGGAGGCAGACAGACAGACAGACCCCACACCGCACTCACGAGTGTTCCTCGGGGCTGAGATTCCCTCATTAATTATTTTTAGCTGATTTTCTTTTGGTTTTTTTTTTCCCCTCCAGGGAATAACGAGTTTTTTATTGGAAGATTTTCCGTTTTGTCAGAAGAAATCAGGGGATGCTGTGTAATTCTCCTGAGGAAAAGGGATTGGGGTGCTGGGAGGGGAGAGCTGGACACCTGGAGAAGGATCCAGGGAGAGCTCAGAGCCCCTTCCAGAGCCTAAAGGGGCTCCAGGAGAGCTGGAGAGGGACTGGGGACAAGGGATGGAGGGACAGGACACAGGGAATGGCTTCTCACTGCCAGAGGGCAGGGATGGATGGGATATTGGGAAGGAATTGTTCCCTGTGAGGGTGGGGAGGCCCTGGCACAGATTCCCAGAGAAGCAGTAGCTGCCCCTGGATCCCTGGCAGTGTCCCAGGCCAGCCTGGACAGGGCTTGGAGCAGCCTGGGACAGTGGGAGGTGTCCCTGCCCATGGCAGGGGGTGAGAATGGGATGAGCTTTAAGGTCCCTTCCCACCCAGACTATTCTGGGGTTTGAAATTTAACATTTTTCCATTAAGCTTTTCATCTTTTTCCTTTTTTTTTTTTTTAATGCTTCACTTTATGAAAACCTTTTCCTGCCGTAGAAATCTCCAGGCACTTCCCCAGGGACAAACCTCCAGGTCTCTGCGCTCCTGGCGTACACAGAGCACACAGCCCGGTGCCAGAGCCGTTTGGAATTACCCTGAGTGAGTGAGAACAATTGCTCAGGTACAAACAGTCCCCAGAACTTTCCCTTTATCAGGACCTGAGAATGGAGGGTGGGATATCTGATGTATCAGCTGTACTTGGCTTGTTCAAATTTTCAGGGGCAAAATTCCAACCTTTTCATAGACTCAAAAACCATTAAATTCTGAGGGAACCACTCAGGCCGCTGCACAGGGGTCTGATACATTTTAATGTGTTGATGGGCCCTGATCTGATTTTTTAGGTGAGTGGCTTTGAGTGTTTTGCTTTGGATATGATTTGCCTTTGGGGGCTTGGAGACCCCTGAGGGGGAGAAAAGTAGAAAGAAAGAAAATTTGGTGACTGAGGAGGGAAAGCTCTGTGGTTACAGAGGCTTTCCATTGGCCAGCAGTGTGGAAAAAGGGACACAAATGAAATTATCTTCACCTGCACTTGGGTTTAAGTTGAAAGATAATGAAACAGATATTTATACAGTGACTAGAGGCTGCAATAGAGACAACTGTGGTTTCTTTGCAGGCTACCAGGAAGCATTATTATAAACCCCCCATGGCAGGGGGGTGGAACTGGATTCTCTTCAAGGTCCTTTCCAACACAAACCATTCCATGTTTCTCTGATTCAAAAACAGGATTGTTCTACCACCCGCTTCTGAAAGGGAAATGCGAATAATGTGAGGTGATAAATTGTTTATGAACTGACTTTTTATTATTATTATTTAGAAGCTGTGGTGTTGTGAAAACATCATTTAGGCTGCTTTTTCCATGAGACTTGGTTCTCTCTGTCCTGGGAGCTGCATGTTTGGGGTAACTCTTTACAACTCCAAAACTGGGTTCTCAGGGTCTGACCCAGTTTAGGAAATTGCCAGATCATTCCTGAGAAAGCTGAATCCTGAATTACCTCTTGAGGAGCATAAATCAACACATCTTCAAAACCAAACCCTCCCGGACTTGATGGAGCTGAGGAAATGTTGTTTGAGTGGGCAGGGAGACTTGAAGTTCATAGAATCACAGAATGGCTTGGGCTGGAAGGGACCCTAAAGCCCATCCTGTTTCACCCCTGTGCCATGGGCAGGGACACCTTCCACTGTCCCAGGTCGCTCCAAGCCCTGTCCAACCTGGCCTCACAAGCAGGAAAATGGTTTTAAATGGAGCAGGAACCACCCTCTGGCGCTGTCAGTTCAGCAGGGACTGCTGAGGTTGTGCTGAGTATTTAAGATCAAATATGCACAGGCTGAGTTAGGATTTGTTAGGCTGTGTCTCCTGAGTAGCTTGAGGTATGAATCGTTGCTATTGGGGGAAAAAAGGGTTCTCAGTGTGGGGGTAAATGTCCTCTCTGTTGGATGCAGAGAACTGAAAATCTTTTCTTCCAGAGCCCAATTAATGATCCCAGCTAATAAAGAACACGTGGCTGGAGTGCCATTGACAAAGAAATGAGAGCCAGGGCAGCCCAGCAGAGTCAGGGATGCTCCCCCCAGCTGAAATGCCTTTTGTCCCACTCCCTGTGGCAGGCAGTGGGATAAATTTAGAGCCGTGACTTGTCATTCCAGAAATCAAACAGGACACGGAGACAGCGAGCTCTGGAAAAACGTCCGGCTGTGCTGGAACTCAGCAGCAGTGCTGGAAAGTCTCTTTACCTGTAAGATCAGACACAAAGCAAAGCAGAGCTGCTGTTGCAGTCCTCTGGCTTTTTTTTTTTTTTTTTTTTTTTTTTTTTTTTTTTTTTTTTTTTTTTTTTTTTTTTTTGATTCACAAACCATTAATGTTAGAAAAGGNAAAGGCCCTTTGAGATCATCGAGTCCAGCCCCACGTGCTCACCACCAAACCCAGCACCTCTGGGGTGGCCTCCCAGTGTCTGAACGGAGCCTACAGGGAACGTGGAGAGGGACAATTTGCAGGAGCCTGGAGTGGCAGAACAAGAAGAAATGGCTTAAACTGAAATAAAGCAGATTTGGATTGGAACTTAGGGAAAATTCTTCCCTGTGAGGGTGGGCAGGCCCTGGCACAGGGTGCCCAGAGAAGCTGTGGCTGCCCCTGGATCCCTGGAAGTGTCCAAGGCCAGGCTGGACAGGGCTTGGAGCAACCTGGGACAGTGGAAGGTGTCCCTGCCTGTGACAGGGGTTGGACTAGATGTTCTATAAAGTTCCTTCCAATCCAAACCATTCTATGATTGTATTGTCTAATTCTATAAAGAAATTTGAGTTATTAAAAGTGGGATTCAATAATAATAGAAGTGATGATGTCTTCATTGCCTGGAGGTTTTCAGCTCATGACTGGATATTCCTCACCAGGGAAAATTTTCACCACAGATGCAACTCCATGCCCCCTGAACTCCAGGAGTTCTGATTCCACTTATTCCTCTTTTTTCCTGGAATCCTGAGAGCTGCTGTGGTTTGGAGCTGCCCACACTCCAATTTAAACCGTGCCATGTTCCCAAAGGGCTGGCACAGCCCCAGGAGCTGCTGTGCCCCAGGAACAGCAGCAGGTTCACCAGATCCCAGGTGCAGCTCTGGACCAAAGGCCACCCCCAGTATTTGGGTAGAAAATCCCTGTTTTGGGAGCTGGGAGCAGTTTAATCCCATGGTGACGGCCAAAGCAGGCCGTGCTTGTGCCATCTTCCTGCTGCTCAGCACAGAGCTCACCTGAGAGACACCCCAAGGATCTGGATTCGAATTTTTAACTGGAAAGAGCCAGAGGGGAGTGAGGTGATCACAGTTCCTTTGCTGCTCCCCTGTCTGAGCCATTCACCCCTTTGTCTTCCCTTTTCTGTGCTGAGCGAACCACGAGCAGGGGGAAAGAGAGGTCTCTGGGGCACCACCATTGCCAGGTGACAAATGAGGGAAAATAATCTCAGATTTACACCAGGAGGATAGACTGGACATTTATTGTGGCCATATTTGAAAATATTTCATTTCCTGGTGCGGGGTTCAGCTCGTGCCAATGACACGAGGACCACAGAGGTCACTGCGTGCCCCAGGGAAACAAATGAGCCCGATGAAAACATCTGTGCAAAGCCTCAGATCTGCCTGGGGGCAAATGGTTCTAGAATTTCTGGGATTAAAAAAAACCTGAATTACATCAAGGCTGGATCATATCCCATTCAAAAATACAGTAGATTTTTTTGTGAAGGAACATGGAAGATCCTTCCTCTCCTCTGCTGGATTTTCTGCAGCTCTGCTCTTTCTCCCATGGCACAAATTCTTCAGTGCCTCCCAGAATTTTTTTTTGGGGTGTTTGTCAGCTGATCCAAACTCATCTTTCCTGCTCCTTGTGCCTGAACTCAGAGGAGGAAATTTTAGCTGTTGGTTTTGCATCCAGAAAAGATGAATCCAGGAAAGATGAGACAGCATCAGCAGTGATTGGTGGTGTTTGAATTGGAATGTGAAAAGCTAGAATGAGGGATTCCCTGCTGAACATTTGTAGGAACAAACACGATATTCAATATCTATGAAATAAACTCTGCATCTTAAAAAAACCCCACCCAGTTTCTCGTCAAGAAGGAAAAAAAACACTGCTCAATAGCAGTGTAATGATCAGTGTAATGATTAATTTTCCTTCAGAATTCCAGTAAACGGAATTATTCCTTCTAAAAGTTGTGAATGGTCAACAGCAGAAATGAGCAGGGTTATTTCCCTGCAGTGGTCACAGGAAACAGAAAAATGTAAAGTGGAAAGAAAAAGGAAAAAGCAAAGAATGAAGAAGGAAGCTGAGAGGGTATGAACATGTAGATACAATAATCGGATGTGGACGATAGCTGGATGGAGGCATAAAAAAGAGAGAAGGAATAGAGAAATCTGGAAAGGGGGTAAAGGAGTGACAGGGGAAAGAAAGGGAAGAGACTTTCTCAGTTTCCTGGAGAGTTTTGGCCAGTGGAGTTTGTTTTTGAGGATGTCTCACTGCAGGGTGTCCCAATAAGGTGACTTTGGAGGTGACAATCCTAATTTCGTCCTTCCAGGTGTCTCCATCCTCTCCAGCTCCCCAGCTGCTGTTACCTGGGTGGGCATCGAGGAAAACGAGGGAACAGCAGATCAGTGTGGAAAACAGACCCATGGAATCTCTGAGGGTGGAAAATCCCTCTGAGGCCAGCGAGTCCAACCATTCCCCAGCGCTGCCAGGGCCACCTCTGACCCGTGTCCTAAAGCACCACTGTTACTTGCTGTTATTTTGAACAATTCCCTCACTTCCTTGTGCAGCCCATTCCACCCTTTCAGTGAAGGCATTTCCCCAATATCTAATGCAAGGCCAGGGGAGCTCCTGCTGTGCTGGCACCACGGAACAATGCTCCTGAAACAACAAAAATCAGAAATGTTTGTGCCTGGAGACGGCTCAGGCCATCCCCCAGGAGCTGCTGTTTGCTCTCCAGGCCGTGCAGGGTCACCCTGACCCTCTCACAAAGGCTCCTGGCAGCCAGGCCCTGCTCCTCGGGCACGTGGGGGCCGTTCCCGCTCTCCAGATCCGGCTCCAGCAGCGCCAGCCCAGGGCTCAGCTGCTCCCAGGGCAGCTGGAATTCAGCCTGGGATGGCTCCTGATGAGCTCTGGGCGCTGTCTGCAAGGCACGGACACAGTGGGGGATCAGATCCACCACGGGGAATGGTTTTGTGGAGCATCCAACCCTGACCACTGCCCTGGCACTGAGGATCCTCAAGGGCCTCTCCCAAACGTGATTCTCTACAATGTTTTCATCACATTCATTTTTTCTGGGTGTTTTGTCTCAGTTTTGTTTTTGTTTCTTTTTTCTTTTTTTTTTTTTTTCCAGTATTGATCATGGCCTAAAGGAAATGAAGGAAAAAATGGTTTATGAGCAGGAGTTAATAAGTTTCCAGTTACCATGGTGATGGTAGAAGGACATCTAGGAAGGCTGTTCTAAGTCCTGAACTACCCAGGGTCTCCATTAAAACATTCCACAATGGAATGAAGCTCCTCCTTTCTGAATTTGCAAATTGGCTGAAAAGGATTTCTCTGTTCTGGAAGGGACTGGGGACTGGCTTTTCTTTTTTGGAAAAGACAGGAACAGTTGGTGGAGAAGCTGGAACAAGCAATATCTGTCAATTCAGGGATTTTGAAGGAAAGATGTGGGGCTGCAGTGGGTGCACACACTGGGACAATGTCACCCTGCTCTCTTCTGGAAAAGGCAGGAATCATTCTTTCTGTAAAAATACCCACCAGGTTTATCACGTGTCAGGCACGTCAGTTAATTCATTTATTATTCTGAATCAGAATTCCAGGTGGTGTTGTTTGCTGCTAAGACCAGGCTTCAAGGGGAGGTGGAATATCTGGAGAGAGCTCAGGGCTGAGATGGTTACAGGACCAAGGAAAGGTGATCTACAATGAAAATCTGGGAGATCTGAGATTGTGGTCACAGAATCAGAGTGGTTTCAGTAGGAAAAGACCTTAAAGGCCATTAAGTTCCACCCCTTGCATGGACAGGGACACCTTCCACTATTCCAGTTTGTTCCAAATCCTCTCCAGCCTGGCCTTGGACACTTCCAGGGATCCAGGGGAATCCACAGCTTCTCTGGGCACCCTGTGCCAGGGCCTCAGCACCATTATAGCCATGAATTTCTTCCTAATATCCAATCCAAACCCACCATCCTTCAGTTTCGGCCATTGGCCCTTGTCCTGTCCCTCCATCNGAGACCTTAAAGGCCATTAAGTTCCACCCCTTGCATGGACAGGGACACCTTCCACTATTCCAGTTTGTTCCAAATCCTCTCCAGCCTGGCCTTGGACACTTCCAGAGATCCAGGGGATCCACAGCTTCTCTGGGCACCCTGTGCCAGGGCCTCAGCACCATTATAACCATGAATTTCTCCCTAATATCCAATCCAAACCCACCATCCTTCAGTTTCGGCCATTGGCCCTTGTCCTGTCCCTCCATCCCTTGTCCCCAGTCCCTCTCCAGCTCTCCTGAAGCCCCTTTCGGCTCTGGAAGGGGCTCTGAGCTCTCCCTGGATCCTTCTCTTCTCCAGGTGAGCACCCCCAGCCCAGAGCAGAGGGGCTCCAGCCCTTGGAGCAGCTCTGTGGCACTCCTTGGACACTGTGCTTCCATGAATTTTTGATAATACACAGCATTTCCATGGCTGAGCTCTGCTGGCAGCTGAACAGCTCCATGTCCCACTCCCAGGCCCTGATGTCAGCGGTCTCACCCTGCTGACACCCACAAAATTAAATCTCTTCCACTCCCAGCAGGGTGACCAGGCCCCAGTCCCACTGGAAATCAGGCCTGTCTCACAGAGATACAGGAGGTGCAGTGGGAAACATGTTTTCAAATGTGTAAAGCAGCCCTCAAAAAGCACAGACAGGGTTGTGGTAAAGATTTAGCACCAGGGAGAGGAAGCTCCTTGTGCCAGGAGAGTTGATTTGTTAAGTCTGTAACAGAGGGGTAAACCAGGCCCTGGAATCACAGCGTCACAGGATCTTAGAATCATCTACATTTGGAAAAGACCTCTAACTAAGATCGAGTCTAAACCATGAATTTCTCTGCCAAGGCCAGCACTGACCCATGTCCCCAAGTGCCACATCCACAGGGCTTTTTAATTCCTCCAGGGATGGGGACTTCTCCACTGCCCTGGGCAGCTGTGCCAGGGCTGGGCAGCCCTTCCCATGAATAAATTGTTCCTAATATCAAGTTTAAACCTCCCTGGCACAACCCGAGGCCATGTCCTCCTGTTCCCTGGAGCAGAGCCCGATCCCCCCCGGCTGTCCCCTCCTGTCAGGGAGTTGTGCAGAGCCACAAGGTTCCCCTGAGCCTCCTTTTCTCCAGGCTGAGCCCCTTTCCAGCTCCCTCAGCTGCTCCTGGTGCTCCAGCCCCTTCCCTGCTCTGCTGCTGTCACAGGTCCCCATCCAGCCAGGTGCCCTCGGTGTGACAGTGACAAACAGCTGATGCTTAGCAGGGTGGGAGAGCAGAACCACACAGAGCAGCTTTAGGTTGGAAACCCACCCAGTTCCAGCAGTCTGGTGTCTGGGGTTGTTGAGCTGGATATGGATATGAATAAAAATATGAATATTATTGTGGTGAATGCCCCTCAGTGGATTTTAGGGATTTCATGGAAGCACAGAGTAACACAGGGGGAGATGGAGCTCTGGATATCACCCGGTTCAGCTGCTCAGAGCAGAGCAATCTTCAAAGTCAGATTGGCTGCCCCAGTTACCTTCTGAAGACATTTGTAACTCCCTGTTCCACAATATCTGTGGCAGCCATGGAATCATTAAGGTTGGTGTGGGTTAACTGGCCCACCTTCACCGTTCCAGGGGAAATTCTTTCAACGAGGGACTTCTAGATGCTCAAAGATGTTGCTCATTTTATCTTCTACATGGAGCAAAAAGCATGAGGTCTTTTCAGGTGTTGAAAGCATGGTTAGAAGTCACGGGACTTCTGGTTTGCAATGTCCTTTAAAGACTTATTAACCAATAGAATATTGTTTGCATTATTAATCCAATAATAGGAAATTTCATCTAGCAATAATGTGACCTTTTCTAACCAATCTTATTCTGCTACACAAATCTATTCTACAGACTTCTCTTTACCTTCGTAACTACTTCTATTCTCTCTATCTAGTTTAACATGTCTCTATTTTGACTACAAATCCACATTCTTGATTCTAGCACCTAAGCTTGGAAGTTTCTCCCAGGGCCCTAGCTCAAACCCTAATTTAATTCTTAGACCCTAATTTAATTCCAGGTTTTTGTCCTCAGGCCCGGTGTTCTGAAAGCTCTCTTCTTTTTAGATTCCAGCCTCTGGAAAAGCCCTCTGAGGTCACCAAGTCCAACCATTCCCCCAGCACTGCCCCATGTCCCCAAGTGCCTCATGCACACAACTTTTAAATCCCTTCAGGGATAGGGACTCCATCACTGCCCTCACCAGCATTTTAGTGAACAAATCTTTGTTAAGATCCCATCTAAACCTCCCCTGGTGCAACCTGAGGCTGTTTCCTCTCACGCTGTCAGTGGCACAGTGAGCTGCACTGCTGTGGGCAGAGGGAAAGAGCAATTCCTTTGTTCAGTGCATCAGACTCCAGTGTGTTATCTGCTTCCCTGGTTATGGAGAGGGAAAAGCAGAGTTCTCTCTTTTTTAGGGCACTATTTTAGCAGTGCTGTCTCACATTCCCACATACTCCTCTCCCTCTACAGTGGAAGTTCCCAGTCTAATTACTGCCTGGGAATGAATCCCCAGCTCTCACCACCCTCTCTGCCATCCCCTGAACCTCTTTTCTTGCTCTGCATGTGCAGAGAGAAGGACACCAGCACAGTTTGCAGCACAAAGCACCCTCAAAACTATCACAAAACCACCCAATTTCTATCAGCACTCATTCCAGCAAACCCAAGCACTCATTTTTTCTGCTTCTGGGCACTGGGGATTTTTTTCTGAGTGCTCTTTGGGGAATGCCTCATTCCTGGAAGGTGAAAATCAGTTTGCCATCACTGAGCCAGTCTCGTTTGCCATCTGCTGAAGCTGCCACTCAGCGCTGAGATCCTTCTGCCTCCAGACTCCTTGCAGGCAGTTCTCATTTCCCTGCACTGAAAAACCTTCTGTTGGCATCAGAGCACCCATGGCAGCCAGGATCAGGCCATGTCCACCCTAAAAACTGAACACACCTGAGTCCCCAGAGCGGTCCGGAGGGTTTGTGAAGAACAGGGGCTGATCAAAGCGTCTGCAAGTGGTCAGCTCTTCCTGGGAAAAGGCTCTCAGCTCCAGGCTCCTGCCCTTCAGAGGGGTGAGAGGGGACAGCAGATCAGGCTGCAGGGAATGTGGTGTTTGCTGAATTTACCAGAGGGGTCGGCAGTCATGGTTCCCAAGAGGGTGACACACGGACACCGGCTCCTCTCAGCGTGTCTGCGTGGGGACAGCTCTAGACAGCAGAGGCAGAGCTGTCAGTGCATCCTGGCCACATCCCAGCCCTGCTGCATCCCTGCCAAAGGCTGGGAAAGGCCTGTGATACCGATCTTGTTCCCTGCGAGGTCCCTCTGCCCCAGCACATCTGTTCCATCTGCTCCCCGTCCTCTCCTGTCACACTCCACGGTTTTCCTTTGAATCGGGGGCTGATACCGGGCCTGGGGAGAGCAGAATTTGCCAGCAGGGTGGAGGGGCCGCTGGCCGTGCCGTGCAGTGACCCATGAGAGGCGCCCTGAGCAGCAGGACCTCCCCCAGACCCTCCTCTCTGCCCTATAAATCTGAGGATCCCCAGCCGTGCCTCTCACAGCGCCCAGCCCCGGCTGCCTCTGCTCCGGCCTCGCTGAGATCCCAGCTCCACTCCAGACATGAGGTTCCTCTGCCTCGTCTTTGCTGTCTTCCTCCTGATCTCCTTGGCTGCCCCAGGTAAGAGGGGGAATTGTGTGGGAATGTGAGCTGGATAAGGCGGAAAACAGGGATGAGGGGGGTCAGCGTGGGCCGCAGGCAGCTGGAGAAAACATGGGCCCTGCTGGTTTTAGATCTGTGACTTTGATGGGACATAAACGTCCCTAAACCTGTGGGTGTCCATCTCCTGTGAGCCACTCGATGGCTCCATGATTTCATGATTCTATGATTTTGTCATTCTATGATTTCATGATTTCATGATTTTGTCATTTTATGATATTGTCATTCTATGATTTCATGATTCTATGATTTTGTCATTCTATGATTTCTTGATTCTATGATTTCACGATTCTATAATTTGGTGATTCTATCATTTTAGGATTCTATGACTCTGTGACATGATTTACTTACCCCAGGTTGTCTTATATGTGGATCTATTTTTATACAAATGAGTCTTTACCAAAAAAAAACCAAAAACAAACAACTCACTTTAAAGTGCTGTAAGAGGCACATTTAGGATGTTTTTGGATGTTTTGACTCCTAAGTTAAGGTGAGCTGGGCCCTGGTGTAATTGTTTTAATCATGAAGCACCAAGCGAGTGCAGGATGTCCCTTTCAGAGACACCAGCCTTCTGGAACTTTCCTCGGCCTGATGCCACCTTTTGTGCCAGACTGCTTCTGGCAACACCCTCAAGGTCAAGCTCCCTCACATTTAAAATGTGCAGTGCTCAGACATCCCTTCTCTTCAATGACTGAAAGGGAGATTTGGGGCTCAGAAAGGTTCCCATTCCAATATTCCTTCACTTTGGATGTAATTTCCCAGCTATTCCAGGCCAGCAGCTTCTCACCCTGGCGCTTGGCTCTTGATGAAGCCTTGCCCTGAGGAAAACCTTTTTGAATTTTGGTTTTGGGGTGTTTGGAGATGCTCTCCCATCTTTCCCAAAGTGCACCAGGGTCACTCAGGGAGCTGCTCTGGGCCCTTCCAGGTCCCTCCCAGTTTTGGGGTCGGGCTTGCACAGGAGTTTTTGGCATGTGAGGGGATGGAGCAGGACATCCCCATGGACAGGGCGTGATCCTGCTGCCCACTGCGACTGGGAGGGGATGGGAGGGCAAGGAAATGGG
>VXBU01002986.1:0-62282 GCA_013400315.1 Bombycilla garrulus | reverse complement strand
GGGGGGGGGTTATTCAGTGTTGTATTTTGAGCAGAGTATACTTGTTTTTAAAGGTTAGGAGACCTGTTTACGTCTCGCTGCTCATTTGAATTAGTTTTGCATTTTTTATTTTTGTCAGAGCAGAGAGGTCCTTGAAGACTTTGTTAAAGCTGCTTACACGATCTGCCTCTAACATGTTTTGAGATTTGGTTGTGGTACCTTCGGACATTCTACGACAAATCCTTTCATGCTTCTTTCTGTTGCCTTTTCCTGATGTTGTTCTCGCTCTCGTAGCTTTGTAGCAGCCATTCTTATTTCAGGATCTGGTAAACCCGGGTAGCATTTTTCTCATACATTCTGACTTTCCAAGAAGACTTTTTCCCTGTTTCCCAGACGCTTCAGGGCAGTCAGTGTGAGAGTGTAGCAGTCAAACGTCGTCACTCCAGTGTGTGGTGGGAAGGTGCTTTTCCAGCAGGTTGGCAGCCCCAAAGGTGTGCAGGTGGGCGGGCAGGCACCTGCTGCGTGGGGCCACCCGGGGTGGGGCGCTGCGCTGGCACAGCCTCCTCTGGCCACGGCCCAGGCTGGATAGGCTGTGCTGCTGGGGAGGGCAAAACTGCCTGGAAGTGACAACAGCCAGCGAAGGAGTAGTCAGCAAGCAGTTTTGAGAGACTGCCGTCCCTGAATTTGCTCCTCTGTTAGACAGCTGTCTGTCTATTTGAAGCAGCTGGCTTTGCGAAGAGGAGTCGAGGGAGAAACGCTCCCGTTTTTTAAATGCAAGATATTACTTGCTGATGAGACTGGCTGACTTTTTTTTGAGAAACATACTTTTTTTTTTCTTTTCTTTTTTTTCCCCGCTCTGTTTAGCAGTCTTAATTTCAGCCAGGGAGCTGCAGAATGAGGCAGCTGGCCAATTTTGAGTGTTTATGGGACAGTACTGGTCCTAATTTCTTTAAGAATAAACTCATCTGATGAGCAAGTCAATGTGTGGCTGTGGCTGCAGCATTATTTCTTCTTTAATGAAGAGGCTGGGCTGTTCGACCTGCTGCTCCAATCTTCTATCTTGCAGTCATACATCAGAGCAGTTGCAGAGACTATCCATTGAATGTCTCAATCAGCCGAAGAAGGTAATTATATTTTTAATTTTAACTATACCATTAAAAGTATGCTGTGTAATTTGGATTTACATGATAAAAATACAAATTCTAGATCTTTTTGACAGTTTTCTTGACCTTGAGTAGCTATCCAATATCATTTTGCCATTATCAGGTTGTGTAGCAATAGAAATGTGCTGCAGTAATTGATTTTGTAATAGGATCAGGTGATTTACTGGATGCACTGACAACCACTTGCTTGCTTGTTCTGAAACGTGGAGCACTCTAATGGATGTTTTGATTGCAGCCTGGAGTTGCTCTGAAACTGCTAGATGCTCAAAGATGTAACATCTCATTTGTCAGCCTATCCCCTTTCCTGATGGCCACTTAGAATACATTAACACATAAGCATTCCCTCAGAGTTTGGTCCATGCTAAATGTAGTCCCGGTTTATGCCTAGAGGAGAGTATAGAACACTTCTTTATGGGTTGCTATTAAATATAGGGGTTTTTTTATGTTAATCTGTTATGCTTTGGAAGTAGAAATAAACAAAACTCATTCCATATCAGAATATGGATTTTACTGTAGAAAAAGCCATTAGGAACTGCGATCCAGTGAATTAAATTGGGGAGCTTAATTGGATCCACTTTTTGAATCAATCTGTTTTAGGCTGATGAAATGTTGTTAAACTCTAAGAGCTTTTAAGATATGTACTACACCATTCCCCTGCAGGTTAATTGGAGTGTAGTGTAAGTACAAAGTGTGCTACAGTGATTGTTAATAATTTGTATCTAGTTCTTTTCACTTTTAAAAAACTTAAAAGTCTTTATCCATTATTGGGAAAGAATAAACATTCCCTTTTGAGTTCACTGTTATTCACCATATCATAAAATTACTAAAACTTAAATATGAAAAAAAAACCCATTGAGGTATTAAATGGTTTTTTTATTGTAGTTGTGCCCATTTTTTAGTGAAAACTGATAGGGAAAATATTACATCAGGAAGTAGAAAAGTCTCACTGGGACCTTGAAATAAGTAACAGTCAAAACATAACTTCAGTAGGCTAAAGTTTAGAGGATGACACTTGCTTTGGCTGGAGGACATCAGTATGCAGTGTACAATAGGAGGCTGAATAACTAGGATCAAACACACAACAATTTCTCACCTGATTGTATATCCGTGATTTCAGTGGCCTGAAGTAAATCAAGGTGGCTGGATTAGAAATTGTCGAACCTGATTATAATTAATCTAAACTGGAGAGCTCCTTCAGCCAACTCTCACTTCATAAAAAAAGTGAGCAAGAACCATGATTTAAAGCAATTGATTTTAATTTTGTTTTCCATTTAGACCTCAGTGAAGGTAACTAAAAGAAAATTGATTCTCACTCATTTATTTTATTACATCTGTTTATTCATAAGGAGACTATACTGCTATTCCCATGCTTGCTCCTGGTTGTATGGCTTGACATTCATATTCTTCTTGGCCATTTGATAGGTTTGTATTTATATTTTTTTGTGCTTTGTTTTGGTTTTTTTAACATTGTGAAATGAGCATGGGTCCCCTTGCAGAAATAGGTTTCTATCTCACCAGTTTACACATGTAATTCCTATCCTTACACACCCAGATTCCTGTTTCTCCAGAGTACAAGAGAGCTTTTCTGTCTGAAAGAACTGGTCATTGTGTTGGAGTAGCAGAATGAGCCCAAGCGTGTTTTTTGAACTTGGAGTAGTGTTCAAAGGTGTTGATGGTGTTAGGGGTAGCACTTCAGTCAGCTGGGGTTGCAGGATCTACTTAGTGATTATTGAGTTCAGTGATTTGACTTTTAAAAAGGTGCCTGTGAAGGCAACATTCTCACAGTGTTTTAGCTATTTGTTTTAAATTGCCTTAACAGGCGGTGGGAAACACAGCTATTAGTTTAAGAGAGAGAATAATTAAAAATCACTTCCAGTTAAAGAAGTTTACTTGATGAGAAAAATAAACTTAAATAGATTGCTTTTATTTTTATATGAATTTTTCAGGGTTAGTTTATACTACGTGGAAATTTTGTGACCATAATCTTGTATATCATGGAAGTATTTGCAAGAAAGTTTGTGATCTGCTTGTTTTGAATTCTAAACATGGTGATAAATAGCTAGTGGATTGGGTTCTGAAGTTCAAGAGAAAAATCTGTGTGAGTCAGTGACAAGAGTAGTTGAAAAGAATTATATTTTTCAGAGAAGGCGGCAAATAAGCTCTTTTTGTAAAATAGTGTTTTATGTGCAGACTTGCACTTGAAAACATACAGCTGTGTGGAACTGTAACTAGGGCAGGGAAGAGAAAAGGGCTCTTCTGTGGAGAGTGATGTGTTTCTGAAACGGCTGTGAATAAATATGTGGTGCAGGTACTATTGCACTAGTGGAGCAGAAGGAGTAACAGAGCTAATTGAACAGTAGTATCGGAAGTGTTGAAGTTGTACTTAGCAGTCTAAGAGTTCAGCTGGAGACTCCCCAGAATGCCTCTGGCACGTGTTGGTGACCCTTGGGTAACAGTCCAAGGTGTCCCTGCCTGCGGCCACCCACTGTGTCCCCTGTGTTGCCTCCCAGCTCCCACCCACAGCCACATCCAGGGCGGGGTGGATGGGCCAGCTGGTCCTTACCTGCAACAGTAGTGTTATTTTAGGTCCTGGCACCTCATGGTGCTCTGGTGCTTAAATAACAAAAGCCAGCACTTTGCCAGATTTAAAATGAGTGGTTTTGTCTTATTATTCAGCCAGAAGATATTTGCAGTGGTAACTACTACACTAGCCCTGAGCAGGATTTATTTTCTAAAGGAATTGTCCTGAGAATGAGACTTTGAGCATGTGAAACATCGAGGTAAACATTCTGGTAAAATGATATATTAAAATCTCAAAGAAACTGGTTTTATCTTAAATGGTACGTTCACTGTTGAAAATTAACCTTGGTAATTAGGTCTCAACATTTGCTAAAATGTTTACATGTGAGTGCCATTTAGTGAGATGATTTTGTAGACCTAAAATATTGTATGTTTAAAGTGTCTTCTAAAGTATCAGCAAAAGGAATCTTCAAACAAATTACATGTTTTTATTAACAAGAAAAACAACCCCAAACCAACCAACCAAAAAATAAGTATTGTGAGAGTTGTGTCAATTTTATAAAAGTTGATGCTTCTTTTTTTTTACCTGTTCTAACAGAACTCTTGGAGGTGTTTCCCAGAGAAATACTTGACAAAATGATGTCTCCTGGAAGATTTTTCAACAGTCTAGTTTAATTTGATTTTCCTGAAACACACAGTAGTAGGTTTTTGTGTGCATAGGCTGTTCTGCATAACCATACCAGCCTCTGTGGGGTCCAGAACTGTTACTGATTGGTAACAGGCACTCACAATACAGGAAACCCCATGCTTTTATTTACTGATCTCCTTCCAAAAATACAGTGAAAAAGTGTTTCTATTTTTGAATGCCTGTGCAGCTACAGACAAAAGATAATGATCTCTAAACTGGTTTTCTCACTCTGCCTGACCTTCCAGATCAGTTAAAGGCTTTTGCATCTGATTACTTAATGAGGAATTGACCAGATTGATTAATAGCTTCCCCTCTTCCACTCCAGGTGATTTCAGTAGGAACAAATACTAGATCGCTGGCAATGGCAGATTGTTTTAGGGTCTCACCTAAACCTAACTTCAATTAAGTCCAGAATAAAATAATGGGACTGTGAAAATGCATGCATGATATACCTTGCATGTGTGATGATTATTTTATAATAGTACTTGACTATTTAATAAGAATGTAGATTTCTGTGTTCTTGCATGTGAAGCCCTCATGTTAAACTGGAAAAGTACCAGTAGTGGAGAATTAATATTGAGAAAAGGAGGGAGTTGAATGAAGACTTGAGAATGCTGCAGATTGGATTTTAATGGTAGAAGCAGTAAGTTATAAGGAAGTAGAAACAGGCAGGTGTTTTATTAGAAGGTGGAAAACCTTGATGTAAGCCAATCTTTTTTTTTTTATTGCCTATCTATGTATGAATCTTGCACAGCTGTTAATCACAGATTTTGTTTTACTTCTGCAGATAACATGCAGTGCATTTATACACACGAACAAGTGTTATAGTTGGGATTTGTCTTTTCTTGTTGGTTTCAAGCTGCTCTCCAAATTGGTATCATTAGAAATTTATAATGGGATCTGAATGTTGTGATTTATTCTCTAAGAAATACAATTTGTGATCATAATTCTGCATTTTAGTTCTAATGTGTCTAAAGGGAACCTGGTAACTCCCACGAGGCTAAATTTAGCTCTGCTAAGAGTAATGCTTAAAAAGACACCAAAAATAAAAATCAAAATATTCTTTTAGTAGAATGAAAAGAAAATGACAATCTAGATTATCCAATTAAAAAAAGGAACTGTTAGGTCTATTTAGGTCAAAACTTTAAATTTACTAAAAGTTAATTCTTCTTGTAAATAGATTTTCATCTTTAAGTGTTGTGTTGTACAGATGCTGAAGACTGAAAGTTCCTGTTTCTTGTGGAGATACCTGCTTTCCCTATTTTGTGTATGGCACAGCAAAAGGAAGGAGCAAATCATGAAGTATTTCAGCTAGGCAAGCAAATATGTCTTTTTTGCAGCTTATTTGATTGTGCCATCCTATGGCTGCTTTATGTGTTAAGAGGTTAGTGTAATTATAACTGGAGAGAGAACACTTTACTGAATTTCAAAGTATGATGGCCTATGATTTTTAGGTATGAATGATTTTTTATGGAGCATTTTTTGGTTTGTTTTAAACTGGTCTTTCTCAGTGCCAGTGGGCTGTTCTCTGTCAGCTGCTTAACAGTGAAGGAGTTTTGCAGGCCTAAGGGAGGGACACTGAAGGTGTGTTATGTTACATGGTCAGAAAAGAAGTCCTGCTGTAATCAGAAGAGCAGAGATGGTAAAATGGCCTGTAAATTCTCCAAAGAATAAGTTTAAATAGCAACACACTGTTTCTAAATAGTTGGGCAAAGAGCCTTCCTGGGTGGTATTTGAATATGGAGATGGTGGTAAGAACATAGAACCTAGAGGTAGGAAGCCTTCTGTGTGTGGGAGATGACAGTCTATGCCAAGGAACTGAGCCAGGGGAAAAAGGACCTATGTGGTTACTAGTCCTACTTTTGGCATAGCACAGCACAGGATTGTACCCATGCTGTAACCCCAAGATTGAGGTTCAGTAACAATATTCAGAATTCAGAGCTAAATCATGCTGCTCATTGTTTCGATTCAGACTGTTCTGCCCACACTGCCCTAATCCAGGACTTGTTGTATTGTCATCTATTCACTCTTTCAAGATTCTATAATAGTATTTCAATTTTCCTGAGTCTTTATCAAGCTAAAGTGATTTCTTTCTTTTCATTTTTTTTTTCTTAAGAGCAGCACATAATTTTTTCCTGTTGTTGGCAAAACAGGAAAAATGATGACAACCTAGCAAACAGTAACATTTTGTGGTAAAATGCTATTACTGGCATCAATATTGTCATTATCAGAAGAATAGCAATGCAAGAGTCAACAAAACCATTGCAATGTTCTCTTGCTCAAAGCAGAATTTAGAAAAAAAGATCAATTTCAGAAAGAAATAAGATTTCCCTAAAGTCATAATTGGGATGGGTTACCAGAAGAGTTATTCTTCATCCCAACAGGCTGACATTGCAAGTTATGATTTGAGTACAATGGCTTTCTTAGAAATGCTATTACAAGTGCTGTAGCACACAGAAGCCTGTTAATAGTACTAAGGACTGTGAGATTCTGGGGTTCAGGTTAAGTATTGACAATTTTAATCAAACCAACTTTTCATATAAAATCTCTCCCCCCAGCTCCCTCCTCTAAGGTTGCATTTTACTCATTAACTTCCACAAGACAGCAATGAGCCGTGGAGAGGGAAATGTCATCGCAGCAATGGAGACCTTCAGGTCCTTGAGCAATAATATCACTAGAACAAAACTGAATTTGTGTGCTTGGCTTGGCTGCTTTGAAAGGCCCTCCAAGAAACTTCTTTCTTTCTGTTTCCTATGAATATTTGTTTTTCTAAATAGCAGGCTTTCTTTTTTCTGACTTGCCGTGATTTAGAACTTTTTGACATTCAGCCTTGGGAGATGGCGTTCAGAGTCACACCAAGAGTAAAACTCATGCGGTACGAACTGTTCTGGTCATCCTTGCAACACTCAGTGGCCTGAAAATACCTTGCATCCTATATTATAAGCTGAATGCTGTGATCTGCTCATTGTTTTGGTAAAGTAATTGCAAAGACTGTTTCTCATCCATTTTGTTAAAGCTTCTGTTCTGAAACTTTTAAACAATTGTTTCCTCAGTACTGTTTTTATTCCACTTTTAGTGGTTTTGTATCCCTTACCTTAGATACCTTTGCAATTACATTGTAGTGCAAGACAGAGAAGCAAGCATCTCACACATTGGTTTGTTATGCTCTGTGTATTTAATATTAGTATTAGACAGTCAGTTTAACAACTTCTTGTCCGCAGAGTTCAAAAGGTTTCTTTTTAAAATAAATACATAGAATTTTTCTTAATTCCATAAGAAGCCTCTTTTTCCTTTGTCATCCCTGTTGTCACTGACGGTATTGTATTGATCCACTAAAAAGGTTTGTGGTAAAGCTTTTTACTTGATGTAGGCTGTCTTTTTAATTATAGCTAAGCCAGGATGCTGTACAGAGCTCTGTAGTTAGGGTTGTGTCAGCACTTACATATGAAACCTCTCATTTTTATCAGTGGCTTAGTGCTGACAATAAAAAATTACTTTGAGGAAAAGCATAGTAAGATCTTAGTCTTCAGGGTGAGTCAGTAAGGGTTCGCTATATTAAAAACTATTCAGATGAATCTTAGTTAATGAAAGGTTACAACCTTGTCTTTTACACACAGACTCACTATTATGTGTGCTTGCAATTACCGTTTTAAAATTATTTTTTGGGCTTTTTTCATTACTTGAGGTACTGCCATTCAACATCTAAAAAGCAGCAGAATTCAATGCTCTCTTCCTCTGGGCATCTCTAAGGGATCTACAGCAGTTCTTGAAACCTGACTGCTTGTTTGTCTTGGTTCCCCCCTGCCTCCTCTTCCCCTTCTCCCAAGCCTGCAGTTGCTCTGAGCAGAGGACCTAGCAAGAATGAAGGATGATTGTCTCACTGGTGTTCTGTTTTTATACTTACTAAATGTTTGATCCCACGTGAGAAAGAAACTTGTGCAGAGGGGTATTTTCTCCTTATTTTAAAAACATAAAACACCTACTGTAAAAGAATGTGTCTCGTAGTGCAGACTGATGCTGTTGTATGCTGGCTCACAGTCCAGAGCACAGAGCTGTTCCCTAATGTTGGGAGCCTAAGTGAAGAGGATTGATTTGTTTTTTCCCTAATGGTGGTAGTAAGAGTGCCTACAGTGCCTAGCCTTTGTGGGAAAGGCCCTTTGTGGCTCAAGCACTCGGGTCTAGGTTCAGTTCCTACTTGTTCCTGCAGGGTGGAAATGCTCATCTCTCCCTTTTCTAGAAGAGTGCTGAGAAATTGTTTGGGTAGGGGCACTTTCCATCTCTGTGGTGGTGTGTAAGCCACTGTGGGATTAAGAATAAAGAGGAGAGAAAGGCAGAAGGAATATGATTTTGTAGGCTTAGTATACTTTGCCCTGAGTTTGGGGAAGAGATGCCCGACAGAGTCTGGTCCCTGCATTATTTCCAAATTTTCTCTCTCAAAAACTTAACAACTATATGGAAAAAGCAGGACTAAAATACAGCTTCCCCTAGGAGCTGATATCCTAGACTAATCATCCCTTCTGTTACTCTGCCCTGTTGTCTTAGAGTGCTGTAGTGAGGAGAAAGAAATGCTAGTTTAAATCTCCCTCATCTGATTTTGCTCTGATAATGCATATGTGTGCCCTTCTTCATTTCTCATCTAACTTAGCCTGACATACAGACCTTATGAGGCTTTGAAATTTTTTTGCTTTGTTTGTGGTTTGTTGATAGGTGTCAGCCTGGTTATCAGGCCTTCCTGGGATGGGAAAATGCTAGAGGAGAAACAAACATAACCAGCACATTCAACTGTTGATGAGTCCAAAAAGTGAAAAGAAGGAAGAGATGTAATGCTCCAAAAGACTAAATGCAAAGAGTCAGAGTTCAAAGCACAGCTATGCTACATTGCTACAGATACAAGTCTGGATTTCAGAGGAACTTGCTATGCCAGTTAAGTTCAGTGTAGCTGATCTTGCTGGGCAGGCCTCTCACTGAATTACTCTTTCACCTGTTGCTAAGATAAAGCAGTTCACTGTGAAATGTACATACATACCATTGCATCGAGCAACCTGGAAAACTTGTTGTCATGGGTTTATTTACCAAATTTTGGTTCCTGGTCAGGGAACCAAGAATGTCATGGTTTGACACCAGCCAAGAGCCAGTGCACCCATGAAAATATATTTTTCTCAATTACAGCTGTGAGGACCAACAAAGGAGCACAATCACCCAAACTTAAAGCATAGAGAAGAAATTTTATTAACTAACACTAAAAAGAAAGAAAAAAAACAGAAACCAGAAGGAAACTTCCAAAACATCCATCCTCCCCCCACCAACTGTTCACTCTCCCACTGACCACATGAAAAGACAAAACCTAGGATTTTCAGTCAATCCACCCCTTGAACAATCATTTCCCCAACCCATCAGGAAGAGCAGGAGTCCCTCCTGCTTTGCCATAGATCCCCCACAAGAATACCAGTCCTCTTGTGGCCACACAGTTCACAAATGGCTCACCTGTGGATTTGCCATTGTGAAGCATTGCCCCCCATGGGACAGTCCTCTCACAACTGCCCATGGGCTGTATCAGCTTTTAGGGTGCAGTTTAAGAATGTCTTTTTCCTAGTCCAAAACAAAAACTCTCCTCATCGGTGCCATCTTCATCCCAAGGAACAGTTATCTCTCATCCCTGGGGCCGGGGATATCATTACATCAGTGATCCAACACTCCCCATCTCTGGCTGTCCCTGGGGCTGGGGATGACAAAATTCAGTGCTTCATTAGCACCCCCCACAGGACTAGGACATCCCCCTAAAAAGCATTCTACATGTTATAGAAGCAATCCAGTCCAGTTCTATGGCTTTGCAAGAGAAGTCCATGCCAAACCTGGCCCACTCCTTCATTCTTCCTTCCCACTTTGGATTCTTTCCTGTCTTTTCCTTGACATCAGGTCTCAAGCCCTGTCTCTTCATCTCCTTCGAGCTGCTCGCCTTTCAGTTGAGTAGGATGCATGCTTTAAAAAGATCCACCTGGGCAAGAAGCAGTTAAAACCTCATTTTCCGTGACTTCTGCCACTAACTCCGCTCTTCTGATAAGATGTCCTGGAGCTGCGGCTGGCAAAAACGGGGGGTTCNAGTCCTGTGCAAATATATATCCTACTGAGACACATTTCACTTTTGATTGGCTCATTTCTCTGTCTGTCTTTAAATCTAGCCCACAATTGCTATTGCACTGGGCTCATGGGAAATCCACAGGCACACCTCACTTCCAGAGGTGGCTATTTTCCTGCCCACCAAAATGTCAATCAATCTCAAACCAGCACACTTGTATAAAGACACTTGATTTACATTCTGTGGGCGTGTTGATAGACCATGAGGGTGAAAATTGGAGTGTGAGACTGTTGTAATGAATGTGCAGGAAGAAGCTGGGCTGACAAAGCAATGAGATTTTTTTATCCTTTATTTACCTTTCACTATTCAAAGCCCCTTTCCAGGGAAGTATATGTAATAAACATCACATTATAAATGGGGAAACAGACTCTGAAAGTGAAAAGGATGAAGGTTTTTCTTCAGGCCCCTGGCAAATTTGAGCATGGAAACCAAATCTCCTCAGAATATATTCATCAGTTTTCCCACTAGGTCACATTTTCTTCATATAGTATCTTTGTGAGAAAAGAGAAGAGTCTCAAGTGACTGTGAGTTGGCAAAATGTTCATGGGGGTATTCCAAGTACCTTAAAAAGGTGATCCCCATTTCTTGTAGTTGGAGAAATAAGGAGCGAGGAAGATAGTGACTTGCTGAAATTCTCTCATCTGGACTTGGGATAAAAATCACAACTGTTTCCTGCCTTTTTAACACATTTAACAAAATGGTCTCTGTAGCCTCTTGGGTCTCATTGCTTCAGTTTCTTTTGTGCCACATCTTCACAAGTACGTGTGCAGTATCTTTGCCAGCCGTTGGGAACTGTGTGCCAAGTAATGCAGCTGTCACTTGATTATTTTTTTTCCCCCAAGCTTTTTGACTCCATCTGCTTGCCTGGTCACTTCCATTGTTTGCTTTCCATTTCCTACTGTGCTGCTTCCCAGATGCATAGTTGTCTGTAATAGTTTGTGCATCTCCCTGCCCCCAGTCTCCCCAGAGGATGTAGATTACACCTTTCCTTCCTCCAAATGCCTATGCTCATACTCACAATTCAGGATGGAGAGTAGAAGAGACTTCCTGAACATGTCATAACTAATGTACACCAAAGCATTTTCCATCTGCTTTCCACCCACAGCTTCAGCTATTTCTCACAGTATCTACAGTGGCAACAAAATATTTTTCTTGAGCAGGTTTTGGTTAAGTGGCATAAATTGAGGAAGAGAGGAAACAGTTATACAAAATGGACTGAAGGATAAATGCAGGAGCTGGGAAAGGAGTTCTGTAATTTATTTATCATAAAGGTATAATAACCCCTAATTTTGGGCGGTAATTTACTGATGGAAGATTGGTCATAAATTATTTTTTTCTACTTAAAAGGATCCCTTGCATATCATGAGCAATTCAAGATGTTAGAGTTTGCAGATCATGCACATTGCTAAGTTAGTGCAGAGCATCACAATAAGTGTGATGAGCCAGCTGAATTTGAAACAAAACATGAATTGGCAAACCACTTTGCCTAAGTCAAGTGAATAATGTGGATAGATTCTACCTGCTGCTTATGCTTGTTTGATGCTCAAATTTATTTATTTATCTATTATTTATTTATTTATCTATTTAAGTTATCTGTGTGTGTCTGTATATTTACTTGCAGTTGATTTGGTGTCAGTTTTTTTTTGGGAGCTCAAAAAAGCAAGAACAACTGGCAGTTACAAACCGATTAAGTTTTGCAGGTTTTACTGCTCTGAGAAGTTCTCTGTTACATTGCTGTAACCAAGATTTTTTTTATCTTGCTAATGTGTACATACACATTGCCTTTTAAATTTCTCATTAAAAATTTCTTAGGATCAGATGGGTGCATTGAAACCAACACATAGGTTGATTTTTAAGTTCTTTGTATATCTTGGTTAACATTTTGCACATTTGGCACTTTTTCCATCGGAAGAATAAGTAATTAACATGTATTTGCTGTACTTTATCTTTGTGGAGTTTTTAAATGCATTGAGTTCCAAGAGAAAAAAATAAAACTGCACGTAAGGATTATTATTACCCTGTGGAGACAAAAAATACCACCTACCAGGTTGATTCTTGCTAGAAATGTAGAATTAATCTTTTCCAGACTGAGATGTTTCTGGCCATTTGGTGACCATACCTTCCACTGGGTACAAACATACAGAAGAAGCATCTTTCTTTAGGAAAAACATAATGAATTTTTATGTGTTTCAGTGACAAAGTCTTCCTCAAAACTGTTTCATGCAACACATAACATGACTCTTATCCCTATTCTGTATTGCTAGTATGGTTTACAATAATTATTCTACCACTCCCTTTTACCCTGGAGTGGAAGTAGTCCACCTTCCAGTTTCTTGTGGACCTTTAATTTTGTGACCAAAGTAAAATAGCAGCCTTCTATCTGTGGAAAAGCCTAGGCAAAGTCGTGCAGCGAGTTCTGTTGGAAGCTATGTTTAGTGGTTCTGAGCTGTGGCATTGGCTCGGTGCCTCCACAGAGGTAGCAACAATCACTTGGATGATGGAATGTTTCAGATCCTTAAGAACCCATGGCATCTTAAAAAATCCCTGAACAAACAATGCCCCCACTACCACCAAGGGAAAAGCAGCCATGAACCTTGTTCTGAGAGAGCAGAGATGTAAAATGTGTGTTAATGTATTAGAGATATTAGCTAATTTTATAGCAGGAGGTTTGATTGCTGTAAGCACAGGAAGACAAATCTTGGAACTTAGTTATTGCATCACAACTAGTGCGTAGAGTGGCTGCTTGTGGAATAGTGAGTTGCAGAAGTGCTAAAGTCCGGTGGCATCAGATTTTTGTAACTTAAGGGACAAACTCTTAATTGTCCTCTCACCTTCTCACGAACTCCTTCCAAAGAAGAAACAAGTCCAAAATTTTCTACGTGTGATGGATTTCCACATACTCAGTGAAATGGATGCTATTCCAATGTGTGCAGCTGACCTTTGATTCTCAGAATTGAAATTCTGAGTGTAGAAATTATGGAAATTAGTGCCTACTACCAATACCTGATTGTGGGAAGGGCTGAGAAATAAAAAAGTGATGGTAAATCCTTGGCTGTCTGTTACCAGTTTATTTTAGCTGTAGTCTGAAAGGGTCTTCTATTAGTACATGTAGCTTTACAGGTGATTGTGACTGGTTCCATGACCAGCAAAATGTCAGTAGCTGACAACTGAAATTTAGTTCCATTGCTTGCAGAAGGATGGCTATGGTAAATGTCCTGGTGACATATATTATATAAGGTGTAATTAGGTGACAGATGGTCAAACTTCACTTGCACTTGTAGTTGGCATAGTTTTTTGAGGAGGGAACAGTAAGGACACACTGGTATTTTTTGCACTTTATTTAGCCACTTCTATTCAAAAACCTCCAGATTTTGTACATTTACTCATGCTGTTTGAATGCAATTACGCTTTTGGTTTTAACAAGCCAGTTCTCAGATGGCCAGTTATGATATCCTTGATGCTGAGGAATGCAGATACTATTGCTATATAAATTTAGACTTCTTTTTAAATGTCTAAGTGTACAGTGGTTATTGTTTCTTGACAGGCCATCTATCACAATGGCAAGATTGAAATTCCTACAACCATGAGTTCATTATTTTCCACATTTAAAACTTTCTGTGACTATAAGTACAGGCAAGTACTGTTAATACATGAAGACGTTTGTCTCTGTTTGGTTTGTATTAGTGATTGTATTGATGACTGACAAACAGCTTCTGGTATCAGGCAAAATCTGTCACTAATAGAACATTTTATTTCATTTTCATGCAAGGATTGTAGAACAATCTGCATTTTCTCAGAATAAAAAAATGACAGTATTTCAATATTTTCTGGTTTTTATTCAATAAAATTAATTGCTCTCCCTAGGTAATGTTTTTTGCCTTTACTAGTCACTATGAGATTGCCTGTTGTTTGTAATCTACATTTCAATTTGCTTTTACTCATTTTTTTCATCAATAACTCTCCTTCCATCCTGTTGCTGATCTGTTGTATCAGCTCTAAATAACTTGGCAAAGGGTCCTATGCAAAAGTAAATAGACTTCTGCAACTTTCACATGATGCAAAACATGGGTTGGCCTTTAGCAACCTGTACATTTCAGGATCCTGTACAGATTTACACTAGTCTGTGTTGGGTATATCAAATAAAAGGGATTTAGAGAGATAAACACTTTTTGAAAATACTTTCTTATAAACACTTCAGCTACTTTAGACATTAGTCTGGTTAGTGAACTTCACTGGCTGTGACTGGTTTAACATCTTACTTGTTAGTTTCCTTTATGTATTTCTTATCCTGACAATATTGATGGTGTGCTGCAAGGACAATGCTGGTTGGACTCCATTGCTATTGTAAGAGAAGCTTTAAATATTATTAAATTAAGGAATTGAGTTCTTGGCCTTTATGGCAGTTTTCCTCTTCTTGGTGCACAAAGCCAATTTATCTTGAAGCATAAAATAAACAACCAAGTACTAATATTATGAAGTGTCCATTTCTGCTTGTTTCAGCTGTTACTAAATATAAAAATTGATATGCTGGAACACTTACTCCTGAGTCGTCCTCTTTCTCCAAGCTTTGCAAAATACAGCAAATCAATAATGCACTTTATTGCCTACAGGCGCTGAACAGATCTGATACTGTTTACTCTGTATCTAGTAATGAATTATCTATAATTCCTCTAAGACCTTACACTGTATAATTTATTCTGTGCTTCACGGTTTTCCCCCCTTCCTATCCCCTTATGCTTAGTTCACTTCTAGTTCTACACTACCACTTGTACTTGAAATACTCTCTGTTGTGATACACAGCTTTTAACTTCACCTTGCAATTGCTTTTCAAAATACAATTTTTCTGTGATCTCATCTACTCCCACTTTCCTGTGTTGCTGGTTGTAATTTTCTAAAACAGTAGTGGGTGAAGTAATAATCAATCCCATATCAAGCAGCTAAATGTGTATCTCCTGTCCTTGGTCTGAGATTTGTGAATTCTGTTGAGCAAATGCTGATCTTTAGGCAGTATAAATGATGGACTTGACTGTACCAGAGCCACTTGGCTCATTCCTTCTGGGAAGGAACACATGTATTGATAGTGAGAGATCCTGAGTGGTATTTGTCAAACATGCACAAGGAGAAAAGATTTTCCCTGTGAAGGACAAACCTGCTTTTGGATTTCATGTTTATGTACTGGGTATGAAGGTTACTGGTAAATAATTTGGGGGTGATAATGTGCATATTAAAAAACAAAATCAGGGGTAGTTTTGTTTTTGCAGATCCAAAAGACTTGAATAGACTTTCAGAAATGCACTGAAGCAGAGCAGCATTTCAGTGAGCATTTCAGTCATGGGGACAGTATAGTGAAAAGGATAGAGGTAATATGTGAACAAGCAAGAATTGAATAATTTCCTACAGCCTTTTTTTGGATATGTTAGCATTTGGAAAGTTATGTCATTTTTTTCTGGGTTTTCATTTAAGAGATAAAGTGGAGCTTTTACAGACAAGATTGTTACAATCTCTCACTATCCCTGCTGTTGTTCATTACTACTGAAGCATACAGTCACTGAGCATGTGGTCACTGAAGAACCAGGTATTGTATTTGATAGATAAAAATTCCTAATTCTTCTGCCTTATCTCTTCCATGCGTCTATGATCTGCTAAAAAAACCCAAAAATGAACCAAGTCCAAGAAAATAAATGAAAAGATAAACACCAAAAACCCCAAAAAACCAAAAAGGTAGGAACATTCTTGATGGTGTTCCATTCCTTGACACGTGCTTTAAGTTCTGTCATCAACCTGAATAGTGGAGTTGTCTTGTCTACATGTCTGCATCTCAGGCTCTCCCTGATTGCTTTGCTTTCTTCTTGTAGATAAAAAATGCTAGAGCAAAAATTTTTCACTCAAGCCTTCTTGGAAATGTGAGTAAAAAGAAGTGGTAGCAGAACAGAAGCAGGCACATGTGAATGAAATGTAGTGGTAGAAAAGCCATTAAAACATTTACCTTTAAAAAGGCCCTTTTTTAATAGTTCCAGTTGTGGAATGCATTTGGCCTTGCACGGCACATCTCCTTGAACCCACTAATGATGGGGTTGGTGACACCTTTTCTTATGCTTTCAGTGCATTTGCAGACTTGTCTTATATTTTGTTAAATTTCTGCCGTTATTGGAATAACTTAAAGAAATTTTAAACACTTTCCACCACCAACAACAAAACCCCTTTTTAAAACTGGGAGTAAAGTTGGGAGAAAAATACTCTGTCCAGGTAGTAAATTCTGTTCTAAATTTGCCATCTACATATAGACATGAACACTTTTTTTTCTTCTATCTTGAAATGATCTGTCCTCATGAGCTTTCTCGGGATGTTCACTTATGAATGTGACTGCTAAAGAAGCAGGAAGCCCATGAATTGTAGTAGTGAGATAGGATCTTTCTCACTAGGCAATTCCAATTGATTAGTACTCCTTTCCTCTTCTGTTTATCACAAAGAAAATAACAAAAAAATAATATTGTTGCTTGGAAAATATTAAACATTTTAATTGCATTTACAGCTTGTTCTCTGATCAGTTAAGGAAAGTGGTAGCAGTTAATCTCTACGTATCACCGGTGCGGTACTTAGCATTTCTGAGATGTGTGTTATACCAGCTACTTTTTAAGACTATGATTGAGATCCTTGGCTGACTTTTGGTGAGTCTTACCAAGATGGGGAAACTATGGATTAGAACAGAGCATGAATCTGAAGTGAGCTCCGTTACTTTCCCAGGTGAATGTGACTGGGCTGAAGTGAGCATTGAGTTCAGGTTCAGCTGGGCCGACTGCAGGTTGTGGCTGCATGCTGCCTGCCCTGTGCCCCTGAAGTAGATTGTTCACCTCTAATCTGTGTATGGAACTGCTCTTGTGAGTCCTTCCTAATCTATTTCAGGCAAAAGGAATATGCTTAGCTGAGACTTTAAACTTGTAAGCTAACCTGGCTCATTCTGACTGAAGCGGATTAGTGATGCTTATGTGCGCAGGTACGCCAGGAAATCTGGTTGGATGCAGGGATAAGCAGGTTGGGTGGGGAGGCTGAGCCTGTGCCTCAGGAGGAGTGTATGCATGTATCTCTGCACTCCTTTCCATGAAGTCCCTTTACATAGCTCATTTTAATGTGTCAGGAAGAGTGCTTTGAAAGCAAAATAAATCTTGTGCAGAATAAGCATGCTGGGGTGATTGCTGAGTGCTTGGTTTCTATTAGCTGCTAGTTCTTACCTATTTTAAACTTAATATATGACTGGTTTGTTGCAATTTTATCTAATTCAATGATCTAGGGTTTCCCTATGATGCTGGTTTTAGTCCTCATATATCTCTAGGTATAAAAAGTTCAACATTTCAGTTTCCACTGGAACTGTATGCACACAACTACACAGGAGAAAGACTGACTAAATGATTTTTCAAACCATCTGTTAAAAAACTGCTGTCAGACTTCTGAAGTTGGTTTTTTTTTTTTTGCTTTTAAAAGACCTACTAGAAAGTCTGCTGAAGCTTTCTTCCATTTTTCTGTGTTGCATAACTAAGAGAATTTCTATGCAAGCTCATAGAAATCTCATGCTTTTTTGAGGTTAGTAATGTGATCTCTACTAAGCCAACCATTTGTCACAGATGGATGGTGCCTGCATCTGAGCTGCTTAGTATTTCCATGCTGGGGTATAGATTATGGAACACATCATCCAATCTCTATTCTTTCACCAGTTTCAGGAAGACCTAGTAATGCCAGGCCTGCTGTCCTGCTACTGTGAGCTGAACATTTTCAAGATGTTAGGACTCATCAGAAAAATTCTCTGGAATGTTTTCTATCTTGTAAATTTATCACCTGAGACTGAATGGACTTGGGATCAGACTTTTAGATTGCCACCTCCTGTCTACCTGTAGCAAGCCCTTTAAAACAGGTCCAAATGTGGTGATTTCAGATTTTTTTTTTTTCTGGTGAACCCTAGAGCTGGGAGTGGCAGATGTTGCTCTCTGTGACAGTTTCAGCTCCAAGCCAGATGTGCAGCAGGCTTTCTTCTCTCTCTCCCCCCCACCCCTGAGACTCAAAAATCAAGGAATGCAAGACTAATTGGGTAGTCTGTGAAAAGTGGCTTTGGGCCAGAAGTTCCAAGAAGAACCACTATAAATCTATGCTGATCAGTATTTTTAAATTGGTCAGTTCTGCAACAGAGAAGTGAACACTGAGTGCAGGAGCTGCTGCTGAGAACAGCCACGTCCTGAAACAGTTTCAATGTCAAAGTAGTTTAACATATTGAAAAATACACCAGAAGTGCCTTAAAGAGCTTGGGGGTTTCAGGTCAATGCCCACCCACGATGATGAGATATCTTGGAAAGGTATACTTGATCTCATTAACGTCTGAGGAGTAAGTGCAGACCTCATTGTGCCATTACTCCATGTTGACTGCAATACCTTTGAGAATGGCTGTGAGCCCTGTTGGAATGGATTTCAGTACATAAACCCTGCACTATTACAAGTGGAAAATATGTTCTTGCTAGGCTTTTGATAAAAATCTATGAGGGATTCACCAGGAAATGAAAGCATTTCTTAGAGCCTAGTTTCTTTCCAGGATTCTTACTGAAAAAAAGAAAGAAAATTGGTGTGCTAGATATTTCCCAGGCATTGAGATGATTGGAATGGAAATGTAAGTACTTTAAAAAGTTCAGCTGTATTTTTTTGTAATGTTTTATACTTCATACTTAATTGTTGCTTCAACTGAGCAAGGAGCTGACCTCCTATGTCTTGGTGACTAAAATGTGTCTTCTTAACTTTGGACAGAATGGTGCCACTTGTTAATCATCCATGTATCTGAGAACATGGAAGCCCATGTGCAGATTATAAGAAAATTTAAAATATGCACTGACTTGAAGGCTGTGAGGGATGACTTGAACTTCACATTGCCTGTACTATATTCTGTTTTCCTCAGTGAAGGACTAGATATTTTGAAAAATTGAGCTTCTTAGTGAGAGAGCCTTACAGTTACTAAAAGCCTTTTTGGGCTGCTTCAGTGAGAAAGTTACTGTATGGTCCATTTTCCAGGTTTCAGGCTGTGTCATAGGACATAAACCTAATCAGCCAGGTTTTCCAGTAATAACAAATATAAATGCCCTGTTTTTGATGGTGCTGTTGCTATCAACAACCAATGTATTATTCAGAAAGTCATCCAATTTGGCATTTTATCAGTAGAAGCAATTGGCGTGAAATGCAACTGTTTGCAGCTGGACTGTTCCACACATCACTCTTACACAGTAATGATAAAACAACATGCTGAATTATCTGGATAATGGCCTCAAAATTTGTATTAAATCAGTTATTTTATGATATTTGGTTTTTTAGCAGCTTTTCTAGATTAGAAAATAAACAATCAAACCAGCAATGTGCTCTGTGTGTTCAGTGCATCCAGAGCTCTGTTCTTTGTTGTCAACAGGATTTGATTTTTCCCTTGCCTGTCGTGTTGTTGGTTCTTACTGCACTTTGGAGACAAACCATTTTGTCTCACAGATTGTACCATCTCAGCTGCTTTGGATTTCCACCTATTACCAACAATCTAGCAACTTTCTCCTTCTGAATGTCAGTGCTGAGCAACTATCTACTTGCTTCCGAAATATGCTGGTCTCCAATATCCAGAAGGCAGCTGTGTGGCATGGCAGATGACCTTTGTGAAACACGATACACCTGATGCAGCAGCAAGGGCAGGCACCAGGTTTGGATGGGGAGTGGTGCAGCCTGTGTTTGATCAAGTACAGCTGATGCTGTTTAGCACTGTCTGGCAAAGATAGAGACTGCTCTTCACCTGCAGGAGTCTTAAAAAATCAGGAGCATAGATTAGCCTACAGTAAAGGTGGATCAAGGCAGTGGTGTGGGAGGCTGTTCCTCTTTGCAGCTGCTGTTGTGTGGTGGGCTCATTGTTGGAAGGAGACTGTCTTAGCTCTGCATGCTTCTTTCCACACAGGCATGAGAAGTGATGCCAACTGTGGTGAACTGGGGGTTGGTGAGACTCCTGACAGTAGTCAAGTTTAGATCCATAATGCTTCCAGTTGAGCATGCCTTGCTTTTACTGAAGAGTACAGCTTCAAGTTTACGGGTCGGTGTTTATTTTGCAGTGGTGTAAGATGTCAGTTGCTCCCTAGTTACCCATCTCTGCTGGAAAGGTGCAAGATCTGCTGTCTGTCAAACAGTTCATGTCTGTCATTCTTAACCCAGTGCCAGCAACACCATATACATTAGAGGAAACTGGTGAGATAAAATTGATTTGAATATTTTTTTTCTGGAATGGATAAAGGAGGGACAGTTGATTTTGGTGAAGCTCAACTGGAAATATCCTGTGACAGAGCAGCAACAGCATCTTAAATGGCATTAGTCACTGAAAAGAATGTCTATAACCTGTTTTTCATCCATTCAAATTATGATCCCAATTTCTAATTTTAAGATCATTTATATTTGTCTGCGTTAGTATCTCTTTTATTTGACAGTTCTGGTGCATAATTTATTTGTTAACTGTATACATGGTCAGTGCTTTACTGCATTGAACACAGCTCCCTTAATTGCTTGTAGTCACATCACCTTCCTATTAGGAAACTGTTGTAGAGCAGAAGCAGGGGATATTAGATGGCTTTGTAGAATTGGAAAGAAAGTTTAAATGCCTGCCTGACATAAATATTGTAGGCCACCTTTACATTCTTATCTACCTCTGGTCATGCAAATACAAAAACTTACTTTCCTGGTCCCAGAAATAATTTGAGCAAGGAAATCTATGTTTCTGTAGGTTGTTAGCAGATGCCCTGCTGCTGAATCATACTGCTTAATCAGTTACTGAAATAAGATTCTCAGAGAACCATTTTAAGGGCATTAAATCAATAACAATAATTGCAACCATTTCCATTTCTCTAGTGGAGCCTGTTAAGAGTCTGTTTGGGCCAGGGCCAGATTCTTTTAGACAGGCTGGGATATCATCTTCCTTCAAACCTGGCACTCACTCATGCTGTTTGTCAGCAAGTGCCTTGTTGTTCTGCAAGGTCAGATTTTAAATCTAGTGCCATAAAGCTTCTCTGTGACACAGAGAACATAACACTTAGGAACCAATGTGTGCTAGGCAGTGTTCTGGAGATGTGAGGTTAATGAGAAGGCATTTACTGGTTTTTGTTTTTAATACCATGTGGAGACTGTAATTGGTTTGTATTTTTTTTTTTTTTGCTTTTAAATTAGACACTAGAAAAGGGAATGTGCTCTGCTGTGTTCTGATAGCATATGACCTTGTTTTACCTACATCTTTCTGCTGATGAAGATACTGAAAATGTAGACAAACCAGTGTATTAATAGATGTCAGCAAGTCTGATAAATGCTACATGTATGTTGCTCTTTTTATTTCTTGCTTTTATTAAATGTAGAGAAGTGCAGATCAGAGGATCTTCTATATCAGATGTTGATGCAAAGGCATTTAAGATGTTCATTGACTAGCTCTGGTAGAAAGTACATAATTTGGAGTTCATCTTTGGAAGTACAGCATTCAGAATGGAGACAGTATTGCTCAGTGGATACTGCAAAAATCACAGCTTAACATTTTATAAGATATGAATTGGGACTGCGGACAGATAGGCTTTCCTCATAAAATATATATTGCTCCTCGTTCTTTTAGAGCAACCTCACAGGAATAAGGCTGAGCTGTAGTTTTTCTCACCAAAATGGTAAAATACACCAGTGTTTATATCTTGTGTTGCTTGCATGAAGCATGTTTTCTACCCCAATCTGACCCCAGCTACCTTTTCTTATCTCACAAATTTGGTTTGTAGCTGGTGAATTAAACACAAGTAAGAAATGCCTTTGTCTATCTTATGTTATAGCCTTTTACTCCAATCTGCTTTAATAGTATTGATAGAAATACTTTTTTTTTTTTCCCCCTAGCATATAGCACTACATGTTAGCTGAATTAGAGAATGGGTCAGATTGGAACACACCAAAATGGGTCATGTTGTCCAGCCTCCCTGCAGGGCCATCCCAGAGCACATGGCACAGGATTGTGTCCAGGCAGTTCTTGAGTATCTCCAGTGAGGGAGACTCCACAACCTCTCTGGACCATCCATCCTGGTGCTCAGTCACCTGTGCAGTAAAGGAGTTCTTCCTCATGTTCAGGTGGAACTTCCTGTGCATCAGTTTCTGCCCACTGCCCCTTGTCCTGTTGCTTGGCACCACTGAGCAGAGCCTGGCTCCATCCCCTGACATCCTCCCTGCAGATACTGACAGACACTGAGAGGTCCCCTCTCAGCTGTCTCTTCTTGAGGCTGAACAGGCCCCGCTCCCTCAGCCTTTCTTTGTAAGAGATGCTCCAGTCCCTTCATCTTCTTTGCTGCCCTCCACTGGACCTGCATGAGGAGCTCCATGTCTCTCTTGTCCTTAGGAGCCCAGGACTGGACACAACTCTCCAGGTGGCACACCAGGGTTGAGTAGAGGGGCAGGACCACCTTTTGGTAATGCACCCAGGATTCTGTTGGCCTTGTTCTTCAGACTTTTTTTAATATATAGCCAACTGAAACAGGAAATTTAAATAAAAATTTTGGGCAGTAGCCTGGAATAAGCATTGTCAGTTGTGGATCTTGAGGTAAAATTTGTTGTTGATAACTTGGAAAGACTTGGGTGTTTAATTCTCTTGTCATCTCGCTTAGAATAATATGAAAAAAGTGCAAAGTTCAAAAGAAGGGAACGCTATTTAGTATTAGTAGAATATTCTTCATTTTTACCATAACCTTCTAGTAATTTCTAGGAAGTTAGTCTGATGCAGAAGCCTGCAACTGAGCAGAATAGTGAGATTGGACTTCTCATGGCATAACCTGCATTGTTTCACATTTACATCATTAGTCATTTTTAAGAGGCTTGAAAGCACTGTTCTGTGCATTGAAGCTTCTTGAGAGTAAAGGGAGTTGATGATTCTTGCTTATTAGAGATGGTATAAGAGCTGCTTGAAAAAGGAATATTACTTCAACTGGTTTTAATCACTCAGAGAGAAATGTTCTTTAATAGTAGTCACAGCTCTTGATTCTCACTTTTCTCAGCTTTAATTCTGCTGTCATCTTCCTTTTAACTACTAGAATGCTTTTCAGTGTAAAGGGTATATATATTCCCATCTGTTTGTGTGTTGTTGTTCCATATTAGAGGACTCTTTTCTCAAACAGCTCTGAGGTAGGGGACAATTTGGTACTTGGTGTTAATTTCCTGTCCTTCCTCCTATTTTCATATAACTAAATTAATTTTAAATTCGACTAAATTTAGCTGTTCCTTGTTCTCAAGGTCTGTTAGCCCACTTCAGTTAAAGATGACTTTTTTGGTCCATCTTTTCTGCCCCGTGTTCTAAATAATTTTTTTTTGTTTTTTTTGATGTCTGCTCTTCTGTGTGTCTGCTAGTTTGTGCTGCATTTCAGCAAAATTTGAGTTGTAGTTTTAATCCAAGAAATCACGTTACCATTTTGCCAGAAGCTGATGCCAGCCATCTGGTAAAATTGCAACTCACTATTAGCAAAACCTATAATTTCAGGAAATGTACCCAAAATTACTTTTATGATTAGTGGACAGGAAAGAAACAGAGACAGAGAAGTCAGTTGGGTACTTCAGAAATCATTTTGAGGTTTGCAGGCAAACGTCTTAATGGCAGCAGTCTTGCTGCCAAATGCTGTTTTGCTTTTGCCTTCAGAATCGTTTACATTAATAATGAGCAGCTCTGCTTGGAAGTTATTCATGTATCGCTCTTAGGATGCAACTTTGTGAAGCAGCACAGGCGAGGTTAGTCTGTGTGAATGGGTTTGTAAAGTGGCTCAGCATGCTGTACTGCTGGGGTTCTCCCACTGGAAATGCATCCCAGACCCAGGGCATATCAGTGTTAGAGATGCTGAAGAAAAGTTTAGGTTTAGGCTGTTTTGGCCATGCAACACTAGCCTTTGTAGTGTGAGATAAGTCTGCACTGAAACTAGGCAGGGTTTAATCAGCAGTTTGGTCACACGTTTTGTCTCTGTGTCACTGTGGAAGCAGAGAGGAGGTGACAACAGCTCTCGTTTGTGTATATTCTCAGGGAGTGGCAGGCAGCTGTGCCCTGGTAGCTGCACTTGTGCTGCATGTTCTGCAGTTATTGAATGTATGTGTTAAACTAAGATGTATATTTATTATTTAAGACTTAAAGTGGTGATGAATTTACTGTCTTCCTAGTGAGCTATTACAGGGATTAATTATCCTCATAGTTAATTCCATTTGTATTTTTCTCATTTCAGCATTCAATGATTGGATCTTGCTTCTTGTCTATTAGATAAAGTCTTTGTTCACCTAGGCAGCTGGGAAGAACAGAATTGTTTCTGCATAGTAATCGCATTGCCTGTTTCCATAAAACAAATATTACTGAATGATAGTCCTGGACTTCATAGTTGAGATTTCTGGTTCCATGTGTTGGTACTTAATGGCTTAATGTGTGTTAACTTAGAAGAGTTCTTCTGTAACACAGTAACACTCCAGCAGTGCTTAATAGAAGTTCTGTACTAGGAGGCCAGAGGGTCATCCTCATCACTCCTCCGACTGCGTGGATGAAAGGCCTTGAGCAGAATAAAACGATCCTCAGCAGTTTTTGGTCTGGGCAGCTGGGGAGGTCCTTGTTTTGCAGCCGTGTTGATGGTGCTGTAAAGATTATCCCAAGGACTCTTCTTATAGGGAATATAGATGGTCTAGTCTGGGGGCATGTGAAAATAAAACAGAATGCATTGTACTGTGGAGATGTCAGGCCAGCTTGGAAAGTCCTCACAACTACCACAGACCCACAAATTTCACTTACTTACTTTTTGAAAAGAGGGTTGAATTCAAACCCAAAATTAGCCAAACCTGTTAAGTTTTAAGGAGTGTTTAGTCTGCTTTTGCACTGTAAGAGGATTTGTGATCCTTTTTTGTAGAGAAATTCTTTATTACTTGTGTATCTATAATGGAAGAGTTTAGATGATTCTGTTGGTACATTTCTAGCCTTTGCTAAGTAGTATACAACAGCATCTTTACATTTGAAAGGCATTTAAGAAACTGCCTGCCTAGTTTGCTAAACTGAGAATTCTTCACCCTACATGCTTCTCAAATAATGTAGCTAAAGATACTCTGTTTATGTTGTTTTAAGTACAATCTAATGTTTGCTTTTGGCAAGAAACTCTTCCTTATTAGTATGCACAGAAAGCATAGTTTACGCAAGGCTGAAAAATTAACTTGCTGTTCTAAATTGAGCAAACAAGGATACTTACACAGACCTCTAGCAGTAGTAGTGTAGGCTTCTTGTAGTAATCTAATTAATAGGGAAAACAACAAGCAGGTATTTGTTAGTTATTCAAGGTAAGAACTTTTCATCTGGAGAGGTAAAATTTTTTATGTAAGAACCCAAGTTCAGTTGTTAAAGTGGAAAGTTTAAGACAATGCAATTAAAAATTGTGTGCTTAGTTTTTATACCTCAGAGGTATTTTCAATGGAAAAATAATCATTGCTTGATATTGAGTGGCAGCATGCAGAATTATATGGTGAATTTGCCTGTTTTGTTTTTAATAGTTGCTGGAAAACTTGGCACCCTTTAAATAACTCAAGGCTTTTTTTCTGCTTTTCCTTTTCTGGGAAAAAGGGGAGAGAAGCCTTTCATTAGTCCCACATGATAGTTAACTTGTCACATTTTACAGCTTAATTCTTCTTCTTTAAAGAGTTTTTAGTGAAAAGACAAACCAGCCATCTTCTGCATAACAGTCATTACTAATCTAAATACTAAAAATAACGTAATTATTTATATGAACACAGTACGATTAGTGATAATACAGATCTCCTCCTACTGTGGATTGTTGCCTCCCATGATACCTTCCAAGGAATGCAAGTGAGTTTATTCTATGTTATATCCATTCACTCACTGTTCTTGATGAAAACATAACCGTGCAAAATTAAAATTAAGGACTGACTTTTGTACGTTTGTTGTTAGTCTTCCCTTTCAGGGAGCTAAGAAGTGTGCACAGTGTTCCTGATAAAGTGGCCTGAGCTTCCCAGTTCTACAATAACACTGTACTGATGTGTTAATAACTTGTCAGTTGGGCTATGGCTTTGAGGAAAGNGTGGTTTTCTTATTACTGTGTGATGGAGGCTTTCAACAATTTCCTCATGGGTCACTTTCACATTTCCCTCTTATCTCCACCCCACCCTTGCCACAGCATTACACAGTAATTCTCATTTTCTCATGTGTCAAATTTTTGAGGTAAAAGCAGAACTTCTATAAGACATTATTCATTGATTATTTGCTATGGTTTTCTTCTTGAAACAAGGAAAATGCAGGCATGTTTTGAAACACTTAAAATACAAGTGGCCCAGACTGTTTCTTGCTTAAACTCTTGCTTGTGAAAGGTCTATTCATCTCTCTTCTACCTCTGATATTTCTTTATCAAGCCACTTAGCCTAAATACTGCTAAATATACATAAATTCTTGTAGCATTTACTCATTTTCTAAACTGCTTTTTGTATTCTCATTCTCTAGTAGCTTTTGTGTGCTATTTCATATTTTATCCCATTTTAGATACTTTATGTATTTGTGCCAGGAAAAGGTAGGATTATGTGATAGGTCTTTGATTCCCAGAGTTAAAGAAGTTTTCTTTTTAATGGTTTTTGTACATTTGTCCCCATAACTGATAGCAAGGGACATGGCTCTGTCATGCTCTCACTGCCCATGTATTATCAGAAATTGTCTCTCTTTTAAATAAATCCCTTTGTTTTCTGTGGGGAATGGATTGGAGTAAAGCAGAGTGTCTGAGACTGTAAAGTAGCACTGGAGGCTAAAGGGGATTGGAAAATTGAGGCCTGGGACTAGAGAGGGAGTCCTGGGAGAAAAAAGTAAGTTGGATGGTGAAATAGAGAAAGAAGGGGTAAAGTCTGTTGAAATAGCATTGTGGGGTTAAATAGAAGCAGGTGAGCAGGAGGCAGAGACATCTTACAGTAGACTATATGTGGTGGGAAACCTGGAAGTGTCTTTGTTCAGACACGTTCAGGAGGAGAGGTCAAGACACCAGGACTTGCTGAAAAGCTTCAGCAGGTAGATGGAAAGTTGGGCCTGAATTTCAGTAGAGAGGGGGATAATTAAAACTGGCTGCAAAAGAAGATTAAATACAGCTAGACATAATTAAATTTAAACAGGTAACTTTAATTGTGGTATTCTTTAAGCTTAATGAATACTAAATCTATTTTTTTGTTTGCTGTCAAATTTGTTTGACATAAGTAAGTAATTAGAGGAGCACATTCCTTGAATGTTTGTTGCTTTGACCACTTTGCACTGAATAAACAACATTAATTGATCATTAATGTATATTGAGATCGTGAAAAAAAAGAAACTGCATGTGCTGCTCTATTAAATGTTGTCTGAGCTTTGCTGGAAGGTTAATAGTAAAGCAGGAGCTGAGAATCTTTTGGGCTGCTATTTTGTTCTGGAGCTTGGAACTGTAAATAATGGAGTTGATGGAGAGATTTGAGGTGTTTATATGTTTGGAAGTAGTTCATTCTTCGAAAAAACATGTGTTCTTGTAGAACGAATTACATTGTTAATGATGTATTTTGTTTTGAAGAAAAGCTACTGAAAGTTTTTAAATCTCTATTTCAGTCTTGTTCTAATCAACATATGTGCTGATGAGATGCAGAAGTTTTTTTTATTTTCTTCATCTGTGCACTGTATTTACTATGATCATGTTTGCTGTCCTTTATAGTGCAGCAAAATTATTCTGTAACTTTCATTTAAAGCTCATAACTTTAATTAAATTTGTGGTTTTACCTGAAGTATCTTAACTTCATTATGTCCTTGCATGAGAATAATTGTCCACTACCATTACCTATAAAAGAAGGTTGTAGATTTTTCATTTTATTTTTGTATTTCAGTTACTGCATGTTGGCTCTTTGGTTTGTTACTGAGCTGTTCAAAATCCTTCCCATATGCAAACTGTGTAGCCAGTAATCAGACCAATATATGAAGTGTTTTCTTAAACACATCATCTACGCGTCTTGCTCGTAGTGTTTTGCAACATTAGCTATCGTGGCCATAATTCAAATACATATCTTTCTTTGGTAAAACATGGTTCACAGTCTCAGTGTTAACTTTTATTTGTTTATACCTGCTTGATGCTGCATGTAAATCCCCTTCTCATGCATGTTTTTTCAAACGGGCTTAGCCTGCCTTAGATGGGCTGGCTTGTTAGGTGTATTTGCACTTTGTGTGGCAGTCTGGGCTCGGATCAGGTGCACCTTTCAAGGCCTAATTCCTGATTATCCACACCTGCTCCCCAACAGAATGCATTGAAGCACAGCTGTCCCAGAACACCTTCTGGCTGCCACTAAAGCAGCAAGTGTGGTAGGGGCCAACTGTGAGGGTCATTTTAGGCTTGGGGGAAGGGTCTGGGCAGGTCTGGGAATAAGTAATTTCTTCTTCCTGGAGCTGATATCCTGTGGGTGCTGTGTCTCAGCTTTGCACCTCTGCCCCTACAGCACTGCTTGCTTGTGAGTACCAATGCCCCAGTGTTGTTCCTGGGCACAGTGTGCTTATAAGGGTCTTGTGCTTTGTTTTCAGAAGGTAGATTTGGATGTTGAAATCTTAGGAGATTCTTTGCTTGGGTGGGATGTCCCTATTTTACTTTCTCTTTACCTCAATTTAATATTGCACAGTTAAGAACTGCAATAAAAACTCAGATATATTACAGTGTTAAGATTTAGTCAAATATCTACAAGTTTTTGTGTTAGTTCAGTTGTCTTTGTCCTCTAAATCTGTAATCTCAAAAGATTTCTTCTAGGAGTATCCACTGGCCATAAACCATGTTGTATCTGTAGCTATACTGTCTTTTCACTAAATATTGTCATGATACCTAGGTTAGAATCCAAGTCAGTCTAATACATTAATTTCCAATTTAATTCTTTAAAAGTTTTTGACAATCTGTAACATTTTGTTAAAAAACAAACCCCACCACTCCCCAACCTCCACCTCTCTACATCCACCTCATTTCCTTTTGTCTTTACAGTTTCAGGTGATAAAAATGGAAAAATAAAAACAAGTAATACTGATAGAAATTTCATTTTGCCATAGTTATGTGGCTTTATAGGTTAAAAATATTCAACGACTTTTTAATCTGTATTAGCAGGATAGAGATATTTCAACAGTAAAGCAGGAAGTGAAGTGGTCATCCTCACAGTACAATGCAACCTGTTGTGGCAGATAACCCTGAGCAGTTTTCCCTTTAATCTTCTAGCATTGCTTGGCATTTCTTGTTTTGAGCAACTGTTGTTCATATTTATTTTTATAATCTATCTTATGTGAAAATGTAGTGGATAAAGCTGAAGAATTATGCTTAAACAGCATTTAATACTCTGTAGAGGTGGGGGCTGCATGCAGTCTTCAGTAGAGGTGTGGGATGCCTTCATCAGCTCTGAGTTTACTGTTGGATCAGTCTGGAGACTTTAATTTTCCTTAGGAGTTTTTGTTTTCCCATACAGTGCAAGTGTCAACAAACTTAGCTGGGAATTGCTATGTTGGATTCATTGACCGAGTTTAATGAGTTTTGCATGTTTATTCAAAGTCTAGCCACTTGCATTGCTGTGTTTTGGTATCTGTATGAAAAAAATCTTTTGTGCTCCGAGAGAGGTAGGAAAACCAACAGCTTTCCTCGGTGGTTTTTCTGGTTTTGAGTTGATTTGAGTCATTTTGGTCTCTGACTGTATAAATGAAAGAGACACTGTGCTAGCTGAAAACACATCATTTCAATTCTCTGGAAGTTGGTTTGTAAATACACTTCTTCCTGCAAAATAATAATCCTTTCTTATTCCTTATCTGCCTTATATATGGAAATTATTGTATCATGTGTATTAGCTGACTGTAGTTAATTCTGAAAGCACTTATTTGACAGAAGGCAGCTTTAATGTTTCAAATCTCTCAGATAATGTACATCCATCTGTTCTTTAGCAAATGCATCACCTCTCTGCATACTGATGATTTCTGATGTAGCACTGCTTGTAATTAAATTTTGATAATGTATTTTACAGGCTTCTTGAAAAAACAGGTTGCGTTTATTCATGCAAATGCAGAGTAAAATGGAAACCAGTAGTGACTAAAGCTAATTTTGTGAACTGATGGTCACTCAAAAATGTAGGATTAGAAATATGTACTAGTACTAGTGTACATATTTAATTGGCTGGAATTTCATTTGGGTATAATAACAGTAACAACAACGATATCTTTGTCGCTTAAACATTTAGCATATTCTTGCATTTGATTACTTTAATGTTTCAAAACTGACCTTTTATGTTGGTTACTTACAGATACAAATTTGAAGTATGTATTAAATTATAGAAACAAATGCAGCATTTGCAGTTTTATCAAGTACATACTAAACCAGTAATTGCATATATAATGCTGCTGATACTGAAAAAAATGCCATTAGACTTTTAAGCTACACTCATGGCTACTTAGAGAAACATTTGTGGTGGAAACTGGAATTTCTAGATTGAGAAGGTGTAAACCTCTTGTTCAGCTTTTTTTTAAACTACTGACTTTTACATTGTTCAGTGTTTCAAATTTCCAAGTTGAGAAAATAAGGTGTAGCATTGTTTCATTCATAGTGCCCAAACTACGTAGCAAGCCTGATGCATAAGTCGTATTACCATCAGATGATACAGGCAACTAGATTTGACTTGTGATGAAATGTTGTTATTAAACATCACTCCTACATGCTGAGGTTTCTGAGCTTTGGGGAAAGATGTTAAATAAAAACCATTTCTCTTAGAGTGTACTACTCATGGCATCTTTCCTAAGTGCTCCTTATTATACATGAAGAAATGAACACATTTGCTTTTGCTACCACTTGAATATAAAAGCATAGACATTAACTTCTGGTATGGGTCACGTACACCGAAGTGTCCTAAAGCTTTTTTTCCATGGAAAAATCAAGAGTCAGCACAGTGTCTGCTTCCTTCCATTGAATGTGTGGTGCTTAATTGTCTTTTAGTGTTAGCTTCTCATGCACTGGTTGGAACTTAATGGATACTTCCTTGAACACATATTTCAGTGACTGATCTTAAAAGGTTTTATTTGGAGGAATTGTCACCTGGGTGGGCACATGGACACTTGAGAACCCTGTCTTTGGGATGTCAGTAATGTTTCCCTGAGGGAGAAAACTACAGAGAAGTGCAGAATCCCAGCTATAAATGCTGTGCAGAGAAAGAATGGAAAAACACCTGTAAATGTATTTCTGTGCCTGTTATGGTACAACACACTGAAAATTACAGTAGAGCTATTGTTTCTGGTACTCTGTTCCCTACTAGCCAATAAGGTGAATGTTTTTGCAAATGTCATGGAACAAAATTTGGGTTTATCTATTTCCTGTCCATCGTACAAAGCCCTAGGATTTTTGTTAAAAAAAAACCAAAAACACCATCCAAACTATAAGAGATAGGTGACTTAAGAAAAAGGAGGAGGTGATAGTGGTGGTGGGGGAGGTTCAGAGATTATCATCCTGTGCTGAAGTACTCATGGGAACATCCTTTACTGCTCCTATTCCAAGGAGACTCAGAAGTTGTGCTCCCATCCAGTACTTGTGGTGTTGTGCTTTCTGAATCTCTCACTGTGTGGCCTGCTGAGTGTGTGGGGTGGGCTGTGGGCTCTCGAGGGCAGGGGTTCTGTACCCAACAGCAAAGCTAATTTCTCTCTGCATGTTTTCATGTACTGTTTTCATAGCCTGTGAATCTGGCTGCTTGTTGAGTTGTGTCTCACTTCATCTACTCAACGCATTGCTTGAATCTAGGGAAACCAGAGTCTGGATGTGCCAGCCTCAAAGGCTACATAGCTGGAAATCTGATACCAAATTTAATGATGAATTAGTCTCTTATAGCCCCCTGTTCTTATGTATTGCTTGGAGGCACATGGGTAGCTGAATGCACGAATAATTTGGAAATTGCATTCGGTTTCTATTAAAACCTGTTACATAACAGTTCTATTCTTTTTCAGTTTCTATTAAAATGCACCTAATTTTGGCCTTTTGTAGCATCTCAGAGAACAATTGATTGTAGCTCCTTAGACTTTGGGGAACTTTAATATTAACCTTTCCAGGTAAGGTGCCATTTCTGGGCCCCACAGGTTGCCTAGTGATGTCTGCTTTTGACCACTGGGCATCTCTCTGGCCAGCTTAAGACTTGGCAGTGATAAGGCTGTATTCTTTAATGGGTGTTCTCTTCTTAATAATCTATAAGGAAATTAGAATAACTAGAAATGAAGCTTTCAATTATATCTGAAAACATGCTGCTCTTAATGCATAAGACCAAGAGCAGTCTGTTTTTTGAATAACATACCAAGTCTATAATCAAATGAGAGGGAAAATAAATGCCATTTGAAATGATCTGTGTATAATTTTTTGCAAGCAGTATGGCATACTTGTATCGTCTGCTAACATGAATGTTAACGGTCCTTGTGGTTTCTCTAGAAGGGCAACTAGTTCTTCTGAATTTTGCAGACTCTGGTGCTTAAAGAGACTATGATCAGACTGTTTGACAGAACAAGTAATTCTCTTGCTAGAAAGTTGCCTGCAGGTTTTTTTGGGGTTTTTCTAGTTGTGTGTCAAGTAGATATCATTCCTTGTTTCCTGAAAGTTTTTAGTTGCCAGGAACGTTACAACGAAATGGGTTTTTACTGCTTTATCTAATAAAAAAATGTAACTTTTGTAATTTTCCACTTTTTCTTTATCTCCTTAGAATGCGAAAGCATTTGCATCTTCAGATAGCCTAGCCAAGGTCCAAGAAGTAGCAAGCTGGCTTTTGGAAATGAATCAGGAACTGCTCTCTGTGGGCAGCAAGAGGCGACGAACTGGGGGATCTCTTCGAGGTAATGCTTCCTCAAGCCAAGTAGATGAGGAGCAGATGAATCGGGTCGTGGAAGAGGAGGAGCAGCAGCAGCAAAGACGACAACAAGAGGATCAGCACATTGGCAGGAATGGGGAGATAGGAGGAGAAGAACCTGGGTTTGATGACGGGCATGAGTCTCAGCAGGAGCAGTTAGAAGAAAATAATAATAGACTTGTTACTGTGGATGAAGATTCCACTTGTAACCAAGAGGAAGATGACGATGAACATGCTGGTGATCAAGAGGAGGAGGTGGAAGAGGAGGAGGAAATGGACCAGGACAGTGATGATTTTGATCAGTCTGATGACAGCAGTAGAGAAGATGAACATGCTAACAGTAACAGTGTCACAAATTCCAATAGCCTCATGGACTTGCCCATTCACCAGTCATCGCCATTCTACATGAAGACAAAGGTAAGAAGCTACATTTTCTTGTGCTCTTAATCCTCATTAACTTTGAATTTTGTAAAAAAATGGCATATTTAGCATAAACTAAAGTTTTACAATGAAACAAAAATTTTATTTCCTAAAGAGCTTACAGTGAAGAATTTATGTAGTACACAAAAACTATGCTGTTTTATCTGTTAATAATAAAAATTATGCATTTGACATGAGCAAATACCCTATATATTTTAAGGGATAGCATTTTGATGACTATGGTCAAAATACCAAGATGTTTCTTTATAATTTTTTTTACATAAGACCCTCTAGCTGTTATTTATAATATTTTCCTTCTCAAAATGTGCTAGAAGGGAAGATAAGCAAGCGTACATGTGTTGTGTTCTCAGACAAGATCTGGTTCATTTAGGTGAAAACATTGTAATGGAAAAGCTGGGTGGAATGTTATAGAAACATGAAGTTCTTCCTGCTGGCCTGCTGAGTTCCTTGACAAAATACAGGTTAAAAAAGTGTAATAGCCTGTCATTCAGTTAGGAAGTCATTACATAATGTCTTATGGTATCCTGCTTGTGAGGATCTTGAACCTGTGTGCTGGTTGTTGAAAATGTCAGATTTGCAATAAGAATCTGGAAATTAATCTTCATACATTTATTTCTACCTAAATCACCTAACATATTAGATTAAAAAGTTATTGGCTGCAGTGTACATTTGTAGTTCACTATATTTTCCAAGTTCTTTGGGAAGGAGGAATTCCATTAACTCTTGGGAGCAACAAAATAGTGAAAGCATTGATATTGACTAGTAAGAAAGAGGAGCAGGTCAGTGTTCTTCTGGAAGAATATTCTTCCTAAGTCTATTGTCTCATTTCTTTTTCTTGCTCATTAATTGTTAATAGTACACCTAGCCTCCTCTCAGCTTTCAAAAAACAAAACCTCCTCAAGCTTTTAAATTTTACTTTAGAAAAATAATTAAAGCCTGATGTAAGATAAAACCACAAAAAAAGTCAGATAACGTAAGTTAACAGGTTGAGCATGAGCATAAATGTATAGAGATGGATAATCAGTCTTGAAGATGCACCTGAACAGGTAAATTGGGTGAACATTTGCATCTGGAATCTACGATGGTTTTGTTAATAACAATAGTATGCAACTAATTTCCATGTTTAAAGTGTCTCAGCTAACATCTTTGATTTTTGAAAAGTTATAATGTTTTCACATGAATTTTTTATGTAATTTTATATTTGTAATTCTACTCTTCAAGGTGCTGAAGTATATACTTTCTAATTTGGAGTGAAATACTCTCATATTTCATATAATTGAATTGGATTTTACAATTGAAGTCCTTGGTTTTATTTCAACACATTGGTTTTCCTGTATTTAGGATGTTTTACTGAGTATCATGTAACAACTTGCATCCAGCATGGACAATATTTAATGTAGGAGATTCTTAACACTCAAAATATATGTTTTTAAGTCTCAGAATTGGAAACTTGTTGAAGTGTTTTGTAAGTAACTATACTCAAATTATGTACAGACAGAGCAGAGCATAATTTTTAGTGGTGGCCAGTTCTGAAAGTTTTTTATTGACTTCAATGATGAATGTAGCTTTTTCTTTCTTTTCTGGAGGCAATGAACTGAAACAAGCCAGTTTAGCCTGAAGGAAGATGTCTGAAAGATCTTTGTACAGATGCAAAATTTCTGTGTGGTCTGATAGTTGCTCTGAATATTTGATGTAGGGCTGGCTGTTTTGTCTGTGCTCTATTCCCAGGCTGTGCTTCTGCATGAATTGTTGGACAGCCAGATAGAAAACCATATTAGGGAGTTTTTTCATGGTGCAGCTCTTTTTTAGGAAGTTTCAACTGTGTACCTGAAGTATCAGCACAGGTTACAAAGCTGCTTGAGATGGCAATGCTCAGCACGATTGTTACACGTTAGAACCTACAACATGCAACAGTAATGTTACCAATTCATTAATAAACCAATATTTACCCAGAGGAACACATTCTGTGTTACAGAGTGTTGTGCAATTACATCTGTGAGAGCATGAATGAATTACCAGAGTAAAAATAAGCATGACTAATTAATATGCTGCTTTTGGGAAGAAAAGGGAGTGTTAGTAGACTCGTCAGCTATATCTACATGTGATTTCTGCTTCCACCTGTTGGGTCATCCTAGGAGACTTGAACCTGGTGGACTTATTTTTAGCTTTTCAGACATGTTTCTCAGCGTTTGTAGTGGATTACAGTTCTCATAACTCTGGCTGAATTAACTTGCTGTGTGCTGTACTCTGTGACACTTGCTTTGTGCTACCATTATAGGCAGTGATGGCTGAATGCCCTACTTGTTTGTGTGTCAGATCAGATGTAGACCTGGCTCCTCAGAAGCATTCCTGATGCAGCACAGTTTGTTCTGCTTGTACCTATGGGCAGCACAATTTCACCACTACTGAATACCAAGAGATAATAGTGAGATTGAACAAAATAGCAGCTGCTACTACTGTAGGTGTTGTGCAGCTCATCTTATTTTTTTAATATCTCTGTTCTTTGACCTTCTGCTTTTTCTTCCTTTCCTCAAAAACTACTGAATAAAATCTTTCTCTAATCCGACTTTTTTTTTCTGTTTGTTGACCTGCAGAATCTTGTGTGGCTAAGGAAGGAAATGCCATATTTCCCCCATAACACCACAGTGTACCCCGCTTGGGTTTGCTGCCTGTCACCTTAGTAGCAGCAAGCATGCTGTGTTCCACTTGATAAACACCATCAGAGGCATAAACCCCATTATATTTATATAAAATTTTTATAGATACTCGTGTTTGATATAATATTTTTATAGTAGATATAAAATAAAAATATAAAAATATTTGCCTCATACTACTGCTCTGTGCAAATAACTGATATAGTTGCTGCCATAATGTTGTGAAAATGTTATGAGTAAAGGGCATGGGCACTTGAAATGAGAAGGCTGGTGGTTCAGGAGAGACTTCATTGCATTCGCCACCACCACACAAGAAGCCCGAAGGATCCTTGTGGTTACCTTTCATGATTTTCTGCATAATATATTAGGCTGCTCTGTGTAGACTTCTATGCAAACTAAAGCTTATTTTTAGAAAAATGTCACTGTTTGAAAACAGGGAACAGTGCAGCAAGGCACATATCTCTCAAACCTAGTTTAGTAGTTTGTTAGTTATCATCAGTGTTTAAACTTCTCCACCTTTACGCTGCTCTGCCTTGTTCCTGTTGTCTTTTTTTGACTATTACAATTTTGTTTTATTTTCATGTTGTATACAAGAGCTATTTAACAAATGTGGTTTTTTTCTCCCCGTATGTTAAGCAGTTAAGTTCTTCCCTGAAAGATCTCTTAAATGTAAATAATAAGGACAGTGTGCCCATTGGGCATATTTTTCTATTTTTTGTTCTTCTTATGATACTCCTCTGAGTACTCTGGAACATTTGTTTTGAATTGCAGATGTCTTTATATCTTGGTTAACAATCTGGATGAGGGGATCGAGTGCACCCTCAGTCGGTTTGCAGGTGACATCAAGCTGGTTGGGAGTGTTGATCTGCTGGAGGGTAGGAAGGCTCTGCAGAGGGGTCTGGGCAGTTTAGATTGATGGGCCCAGGCCAATTGTATGAGGCCTAACAAGGCCAAATGCCAGATCCTGCTCTTGGCTCACATCGACCACATACAGTGCTACGGGCTGGGGCAGAGTGGCTGGAAAGCTGCCTGGCAGAAGAGGAGCTGGGGATGCTGCTGGAGAGCAGTTGAACATGAGCCAGAGTGTGCCTGGGTGGCCAAGAAGGTCAAGGGCATCCTGGCCTGGATCAGCAGTAGAGTGGCCAGCAGGAGCAGGGCAGAGATTGTCCCCCTGTACTTGGCACTGGTGAGGCCACACCTCAAATCCTGTGCCCAGTGTTCTGGGCCACTCAACACAGGAAGGACATTGAGGTGCTGTAGAGAGTCCAGAGAAGGGCAGTGAGGCTGGTGAAGGGTCTGGAGCACAAGTCCTGTGAGGAGCAGCTGGGGGAGCTGTTTAGTCCAGAGGATGCTCAGGACAGACCTTATCACTCTCTACAAGTACCTGAAAGGAGGCTGTAGCCAGGTAAGGGTTGTCCTCTTCTCCCAGGTAACTAGCAATAGAACAAGAAGAATTTGCCTGAAGTTGCACTAGAGGAGATTTAGATTGGAGATATTAAGATACACTCCTTCTGGGAAAGGGCTGTCAAACAACTGGAACAGGCTCCTCAGGGAGATGGTTGAGTTACCATGCTTGGTGGTTTTTAAAAGATATGTATATGTAGCACATGGTTTAGTGTTTGACTTCTAGTAGTGTTAGATTAATGGTTATACTTGGTGATCTTATGAGACCTTTTCCAACCTAAATGATTCTATGATATCGGAACTGCAATTAAAACTCAGTAGCAGCTGTGCCTACAGTTAAAATTTGTTTATGCAATGTGTTTACCTGTTTGTATATCAAATAACTCTATGCATTGGGATTTCATGTGTGACTGATTTGTCTAATATGATGCAAGCTTTTTCAGAGAGCTTTCTCTTCTGTAAGGTTGGCCTGTGTCCTTTGTACCTATGGAACTGATTCTCGGTTGTATTAAAGTGACCGGAGTTTTCTCACATGTCAGATCCTTTACTGTTTGTTATTTTTACTCCAGGTCATCTTTGTCTTGTCAAATGTTGTCATATCTGTTTTAAAAATACTAAATAGCACAAGAGGACTGAGTAAATATATATATATAGCAGTCTGACAAAAACATGTTCTTGATGCTGATTCTTCACTGATTGCATTGTATTTGTGGCATCCATTTCCAGAGCTCTGTGATAACTTTGTATTAATTGAGTTCGGTTGGGTAACAATTAACCACAACATGAGCAAACAAATACTCTTACATCCTGTATTTCACAGCAACTGCACTTAAATGCTTTTATCCTTTTACATGTGGGATTCTGTTGCGGTGCAAGGACAAGAATGTATTACTGGCAGTTGCCATCACTGTGAAATAGCTCATGTAAATTATCATTCTAGCTTACTCGACATTTAAATTGTTTGTCTACCTGTGCTTATACTCTTGAAATTGTAGTACTAGCAGATATATCATGCCAGCAATATTTTATGTTTATCAAAATTGGTGTTTATGATAGAGATTATAGCAGCATGATTTTGTGGAAGAAAATGTCATCGATGCTGTAATCCTATTTTATGTCAACCAGTGCATTATTTTCTTTTTTAGTGACACCTGGGTTTCACCATAGAGTTATCTAGGTTGTACTCTGTTTGCTTTTCTAAGTTTTTTTTTTTTTTCTTGTAAATCATTTGGTTTATTTGGTATTTCTGAAATATTTGGATTGTTCTAATTCTAAAAAACATTTTGATCATAGTATATACAATCTTTAACTTGTTCCAGTTTTTTTGTCTTTGTTTGCATAACTGTTCCTGTAACTCCCAGTTTCATAGTTTTTAAATATTAATGACTTCAATATACTTAAATATTTTGGTTTTAATTGTTGTTTTTGGTTCCCATTAAGATGAAATTTTTTTCTTGAACTGCTGCAAGCTTTGCATATTTAGAGGAGCATTGGCTTCTTGATTATCTTAGAAATTATTTCTAAACAGCTACAATAATTTACAGGTTCATTCATCTCTGGTTTGGGTTTGACAGGGAATTGATTTTGTGGAGAAAAAAGTCATGATCACTTCTATGCAAGCTCCTACGAATTTAACTTTATTCAATTAGTTTTTATTTATCTAAAATTTAACATTACATAATACTTATAATATTAAATGTCTCTAATTTTGAAGCCACCTCAGTTAGGAAATAACCACTTAAAAATTAAACACATGAATTCATGAAAAGCATTAGCTGCATTATTTCCAACAAATAATATTGTCACAGATTTCCATGGTGTAGGCAAAATAGCTACTTGATATCAGACTACAGGAGTGAAATGTATTATGTAAACACCTTAATTTTAAAATCCAAGTGAGCAGGTGGAGCGGGAAGATTGTTAGCTCGTGCATAGCCATTCTTCTTGTTTGGGGTTTCAGAAAACGTTTTTGTCTGCGCTGCTTGTCTGGAGGGTTTTCTGAAGGAGAGTCTGAGCCCATTTATGTGAGATGCTTTATCCTTCTGGACAACAGGCATTGTTGAACGAGACTCTTTGCAACAAACCTCACTTATTTAAACATTTATTTCCTTTTCTTCTATTGAAGCTGTCATAAAACGTATCAAATTAGTTTATATGAATGTGAAATGTTCTGTGTTAACTATTTGGATTGTGATGGTGACTTCTCATAAGGGGTCAGGCATTTGTGTATGCAGAACCCTCCAATAACTTCGCTAATTAGTCTCTTCTTCAGATGCATGTTTGCTTGTTGCAGAATTGTGGGCTGTGATTGTTTTGTTGGTTAGCAGAGCTTCCAAGGAAACAGAAAACAGATTAGCTAAAATGAAGATGAAAAATTATTGTATATTTGCATCTACAACCACAAGAACCACTTTGATACCCTTTCAGAAGTTGTCATATTTTAGCGTTTGCTTCATTACTAAAAGTAAAAAGATGTTTTTTTTTTAAATGGATGCATTTAATACATAACATATATTACAAACAACAGTGGTAAAGGTTGAGAAGCAGTTTAATTTTCATATAAAACCTATGTACTTTGATTGCAGCATCCTCTGCCATACTTTATATTACACTATCCATTTGGCTGTAGGTCACAAGAGAGCCTGTATAAATAATGGTGTTGTTCAGGAGTGATTGTTTATTGACATATGGGAGAGTGGAGGGAGGGAAGAGACAATATACAGGCTGGATTGACTTGGGTGGAGCTGGAAGAGGATGTACCACAGGAAAACCTGTCCCTTGGAGCTTAAATACCCACCTCTTCAGTTCTGAAACAAATCTAAAGCCCTGCTCACATACAGAGCTTTCAGCTCTTAAGTTGTGCAGGGTACAACAGAGTTTGGTTTTTTTTTTTTTGCAAGGTGCCTAGTCTAAGCTTGTATATAGAGCCACAGAGATAAGGCTTTGGTTTTTTTCAGGGGGTTTTAGCTTTGTGTGCAAAGACCATTAATTTTTTGAACTGAGGAAACCTAAGACTGCACTGGGCACTTTGTGCAAATGTGAAGTGAAAAGGACTCCTGTGTGAAAGTTATTGTCAGAATTATTGATAGACTAAAAGCATGACAGGGGAATAAGGGGGAATCAAAGATGATTACAGAATGCTGATCCTTGGGAGCAGATTTTTTTTTGTGTGTACAGGCAGTACATGGAATTCGGCAAAAGTTGTGGCGCGTGTAGGTGGAGGGTGGTTTGTGTATGTTAATAATGTTTCTCCTCTGAGCAGCAGAGGGGGCTGCTGTTGCTTTGCTGCTTCCCTGTGCGGACTTGTGCAGGATTCCTTTGGAAAGGTTTTCTTTGCTTCTTCAGCTACAAGCCTGAAGCATGCTTTTTAAGTGTAGGGAATAAATGTAACTGGAACAGAAGGACTCAGTATTTCTTATTTGTCAAGAAATATGTTTCCAGTATAGGAAATGATGTAGGAATATTTCCTTTGAAAGAACAGGTATTAAACTTATTTTCAGATGGCTTGCGTGATGAGACTGCAATGTATAGTTCTCAGCTCTGAATACACAAAGAGAAAAAACATCATACTACAAAAAGATTAATTTTTTACCTTTTTTTGGTAAGGTATGTAGATACTTCATGCCTTTCAGTTAATGTTTTCAAGGGTTTTAAACTAAGTAATAACTTGCCTAAAGCTGTGTCAGAAAGGCTACACATAAAAATTTCTCTGATTGTTGTAAAAGGGCAACAAAAAAGGATTGGCAGTATTTATTTTGTTTTGGGTTGTTTTTTTTTTTTTTTTCCTCTTGCTTCTTCCTATGATTCTGTTTGTTAATTGAGGAGGTATCTTGTCAAGGCATACAAATGTTTAAGGACAGGAGTTCAGATACTGGGGCCAGATTCTTCTGTGGTGCCCAGTGACAGGATAAGAGGCGATGAGCACAAACGGGAACGTAGGAAGTTACATCTGATGAAAAAACTTTCCTTTGAGAGTGACAGCACTGGAACACGCTGTCCAGAGAGGCTGTGGGGAGTCTTCTTCTGTGGAAATACTCAAAACTTGCCTGGGCAGGATCCTATGCTACCTGCTCCTGGTGAACCTGCATTAGCAGAGAATTGGACTGGATGATCTCCAGAGGTCCCTTACAACAATTCTGTGATTGATAACTGCCAGTTGGAATTGCTTGTGCATTACCATGACACTTTAGTTATTGTCAAACAAATTTTGTTGTTTTAAAATATATTTTCTTTTTACTTTTCTGATACAGAGCCTTTTTTTTTTGTATTGGCCAGTAATAACTTCAGAAATATTCATGCTTGGAGAGAGTAATATAAATCAACGCTTCTAACCTTTGATTTCTTTCTCATTTATATACCCCACAGTTTAGTGTTAATCATTCCAAGCATGCAGGATCATTTGAAAAGGTTACGCAACTGTCATTAGATGTAGTTTGTTAAATATTAAAGTATCCATGGAAGGAATACAGATTCTTTATTTCTCTGTAGATAGCAAGTTACTTCTCCAACTTTACTAACCTGCAGCATGCTTTTCTACAAATACCAGTGTATTGTTTGAAAAGTACTTTTAATTCCTGTGCTTTTACTTGGCTACGTTAATTTATGATTTCATTTGCTGCTCAAGGCTTGTAGGGGTTTAGCTATGCTTTGGCATTTTTTAGGCAGAATTTTCCTACACCTTCACTTGTACGTAGGACAAATGTGTTACATAATTGCTGCACTGCTAATTTTTCCCACTCTGTGAAGTGGATCTTAAGTTTGCTAATAGATATGTGGGCTATGTTTGTAGTAATGTGGTTACTACTAATAGAGTTTGTGGCTCATCTAAGAACTTTTTGCTATCGAGTTCAGCTTTCTCATGCAAAGTTGTTGAAATACTTATTAATTAAATTTGACTCTTAAGTTAATGTGTTGCAGTCAAATTAAAGGAATTTGTAATAAATTATAGGTTTTTTTCCTTTATGTTGGGTGCCCTACCACTTTTCAGTATGATTTTTACAAATGTTACAACAATTAAAGCACAGTTCTAATATATAATTTGTAAAGCAAGTAATTCTGTATAGAGAGTAAAATCAAGAATCTTAGTGCATGGGAAGGAAGAAAGGTAGTTTAACAGAAAATATTGATTCTGACAGTTTGGGTCATAGTTTGGAGTACAAAATTCTATTTAATAAGTAGTTTTTAATTGATTTTCTCTTTTCCCTTCACTGCAGAAAGTTGCGCTTTTTTATATAGAAAGAGGTAGTGCTGATTTAGTTTCTCATTACAGCAATTGCTTACTAGACTAAAGACCTAGCTGAGTAAGACTCAAGCAATTTTCTACTTCTATGCCAATAATTGAGGTCAGCCTTTAAACTCCAGGCAAGGAATTTACCTCAACTAGCCATACTGGAAAATAAATGTACAGAGCTTTGGATTGTGGCAGTTTTCTCAGTAAGGCATCTGTCAATATACAATTCCCTTTCTTTGCAGTGAAGCCTGCATCAGGGCATGCTCCTTCCACTGCCTGGTGGTTCTTTACCAGATGTGTCTAGAATGTTCTCCTGAAGATAATGTAGTTCTTTGGTAGCTGTGTTGGGTGGTTGTTCAGTTTCTTAAGGCAGGAAAGTTGCCAGACACCTTGGGGCAGGGGGGATGCAGAAACAGGGTAAATACTTGAATTGTCCTTTGGTTGCTTGGCTTAGGCATTGCTCCCTAAAGGTAAATATTGGGGAGGTACTTGAGTATGTTACTCCAACTTCCATATCAGTTTATTTTATGTAGAATAAATTAAATGGGTGCCTTCAGGATAACTACCTGAAGCAGTGTCTTGTTGTCCCAGACTGTTTCATAGACTTTGAAAGCAGTGTCAGTTCAGCGCCCACATGGTTTTTGCTCTGCATCTTTGTTGTCAAAATGAAAATGAGCTATTTTTTTCCAAAGGAAAGAAAGAAAAAAAATGTTCAGTAATACTACTTTAACTCACCAATTATATGACAACAATATTATGAAGTAGAAATCATGTGAATATGCTTCAGAATCCTTTCAGTATACTCTCTCTGTTGGGATATGTGACTTATCCAACAAATACATTTGGGAGCTCTGCCCCACTTAAATATGCCATTTGTTCCTTTTGTTGTTCTTGACTATGTGGCACATGCTATTGCTGATGTGATAGTTACCCCAAATATTTCCAGTCTGTAGTGATACAGCTGTATTTTCTTGAGCTTTTATCAGTGGATGCTGCTGCTCTGTCTGTTTTAAGCTGCTTCTCCTTTTGAAGCTTAACTGAAGTTGGTATTACTAGTTATAAAACTTAATGCAAATGATGAATCAAAGTGTGGAGAAAGTAAAACTTTTGCTGGTGAGCTCGATTTTGGTTTTGTTGACACATCCTTTCCCAAATGGTTGTTAAGTATTCCTTTAGCTATGAATTTGAAGTATATGTTTAAAAAATACGAGTTATGATTAGTAAATGTCTTCCATTTGCTGATGTTTATACTTATAAAACCGTGGGATCTGAAATTAGCTGAAGGAGCTGGAGGACTAGAAATTGATCTGAAGACCAAAACTAAGTTGAGCACCTGCTGCAGAACTAACATTTTTTTCTGATATGCTTCTCACTCAGAGCTATTTTTCAGGTTACAGTATGTCCTTTATTTCTGTATTTTCATTATCTGCAGAACATGTGGCTATTCAGCAAGCTGCGCACAGTGAAAGTTGACATACCTTTATAAATTCTTGAGTATAAGGACAATGTCAACTGGACAATGTCAATTTCTCTCTGAGTTTAATGATTTCTGAACAAGCAGAATGCTTAAAAAAAAAAATTCCAAGCTGTCTCAGCAAATGTTTGCACAAGCAGCATCTAATGTCCATCCACAAAGGATGTTTTTTGACAGATGAACTATTCTTCTTTACTAGTGCATGGTGACTGGTCTGTGCATGCAGCTGTGCTTGTGTAGTAATGATATATTGCTCATTTTGTGTAGACTTATTGATGAACTGTTAAGTTTTGTTTATGTGAATGTTTTACAGTTTGGTTTATTTGGTGAAATTTCTATTATAAAAATTCCTGTAAAACCTAGAACAAGTGTTTCTATAAATGGTTCTTTCTGTCATAAGCATCTTCTCCCTTTTTTTCATAGTGTGGTTAATGATGATGCTGTCTAAACTTCATGCAAAATTTGTGAGACTTCCACCCATTCTCTCCTGGCCAAGCAAGTTCAGGAATTCACTAAATTGTTATAAAATGTGTTTTACATTAAAAAAACCTCATGTGCCTTGACTCTATGGTGCAACTTTTGATGTAATATTACGTGTAGTTAAGTGGTATTGAGATTTTAAAGGAGAAAATAATGAGTTCTTGTGGATAGATAAGTATCTTGATAATAATCAGTGAAATACAAGTGGAAAGCATTGCTGATTGGCATCTTTTCTTCTGTCTTATTTCTCCTTTTTACTCTTCTTGCTAATTTCAAATTTTGTTTCTTTAGTTTGTAACAAGAATTGGGAAGAGGGAGAGGATCTGAGAAGGACACAATTACTAAAGAAGTGCAGAGATTTCTATCCCAAATCAAGGTGGTCCAAACTAACTATTTATTTGTAAAACCTTGCTTTTAAAAATCTTTGTTCTTACTAAAAGGTGATGTTTTCTACTGATTTTACTACCTCACCAAATACTGCATAGTGTGAAAGGAATGAATAATGAATTTTAGTAATACTCAGTGTAATTCAGTCTTGGAAGACACTGGCTATACTTTTCAGCTGTGTCATGACAGATTACTCAGTTAATGCTTATAAAATTTTAATACATTCGTTCAATCCCCGGCCCTCTGTGAAGTGGAAAATGTACTTATCACCACCACAGATTGCCAGGAGGGATAAATTCCACCTTATTAATCATCAGAAGTCTTCACTACTTTCAAGTAAAGTATTAGCAACATTTCCTGTAAGTGCAAATCTCCTTCTTACCCAGATGATGTTTCAAAGGGGCAGGAGACCCTTTGTTCTTCTCATTTAACTTATGGAGTGTCCCTTAAGGATGGCAGCTACCATGATCAATATTGGCCCAAATATATTGAATACTAAAAACAATCTAAAGGCAATAAATAATAAACACTCTTCTTGCCAATGTCATAATTCCTTCAGTTGTGATACCTTGGTCAGATTTTCTAAAACACACAGAAAATAATTGATTCAATTAAAATGAATATGTAAAAATAAAATAAAGTAAGTAGAAGTGACACAGCTAAATGGAAGAAATCGGTCCAAAAATCATTCAATAGGGATCAGTTGTTCTTGCCAAATATAATAATGCTGTCCCTTGACTTTTGAGCTGGACTTCTTCCAAAGCAAGGACACTTTTTGTTGGGACTCGGAGGCACTTACCCTTGTGCATGGCTTTTGGCTCGCTAGTGGTATAAACCACAGTATTCCATGCCCTAGAGCGAGTATGCAGTGCTCTGTGTGTGCAGGTATTCCCGTGGATTTGTTTTGGAGAGCAGGCTGTTGACACACTCTGGCTCTTCCCACACTGTGCCAATCAGAACTTGGTGCTGGTGCGCTTCATGTCGTTCTTGGCAGGGTTTAGTATCAGAATGCCAGTAAGCTCAAAGCTGGATTTGGTCAACCATACCAATCTAGAATGCCAGCCCTTCTGCATACTACCTGTTTTTTTCTGTGCTCTAAGCATTCTTTACTTCACATATCTTGAGCTTTATAAATAGCCTCACACCCCTTTGCAGTATGCTGTTACCAGCTGAAAAGGATTATGTAGCTTAATTTGGTGCTATCAAATGAATGCCATTGTAACAATCAGTTGTTGCACTTGTTAGATTTATGTGTATTTTACAGTGCTGGTAAGAAAAATAGTCTCATATTGAAAGAGGCCTTGAAAACCATTTTGTTTCAAACATACAAATGGCAGTACTTTGCGCTGTTCAGTCTTTTATTTAGGCAGTCATAAATGTAGCTAATCCGTAGAGTGTTGTCAGGATTTTTTTTAAATGCTGAATAAACAGTGTCAGGACAGAATTCCACTACAGAAGAAAAAAAAATTGTTTAGGTGTGTAAGGTGGCAGAAATATTTTTAATGCCTTTTTGATATTTTGGGGATTTTTCTTGTTCCCATTTCATATATAGAAAGAAGTGTCTAAGTTCAAACTCATTTTTGTCAATGCCTTTTATACATTATTCAGAAACTGAGAAACGTGTTTTAAGTATTTTGGTACTGCTTTGCGCATTTTTGTGTGTGTGTGTAGGTATATAAGTACAAAATTTCTCATTTAAAATGTTACATTTTACATGGAAAGGTGATATAGTGATAAGAAAAGTGAATTTTGCAGTATGGAAAATAATTTTTCAGTTTTCTATCTTTCCTTTTCATAAAAGCAGCCTCCTTACAAAAAAACCACTTGCTTTCCCCTTCCCCCAGCTTATCCTCAGCTGGGAATTTGACTTGCATTTTAATCCCGTGTTAAATATTACATGACTTCTCTACCTGTTGCAGTTCTTAATTCTTGTCTCAGCTTTATTTAAAGGTGCAAACCCAGCATAAATAAGTGGTCTGCAAATAAATTCCAGCAGAGCAGCTGTAGAAATTCTTTTTAGCAGCTGTTGCAACGCTGACTAGACTAAAGAGTTAAACTTGCTTATCCAACAAATCATGTTATAGCCAATGAGATCTGGGCAGACATTTCTGGAATATTTATAAAATGCAAGATGATGCAGCTGGATTTCTGTTGCATACCTGGAATGTTTTCTGAAATATATTCTGGAGAAATGGAGATGCATGCTTTAAAGATATTAAAAAAAAAAGGTGACAGTGACAACAAGACCCCATAGTATGGTAAATACAGTGATAAAGTTAGGGGACTTGTAGAGTAAAGCCAAATCATAAAGGCCTCCAGTTTCAAATGGTTATGTAAGATTTTTGTATTTTTTTTTTTTAGATGCTCATGGTTAAGTATTTTTTTAATGTTATGATGGCATCGTTTGTATGGATACTATATAGTGTCATCAATATGCATTTTACTAGACAGTCTAAGTTGGTTTCATAAACACTTCATGAGACCTTACAAAAAATTACCTTGTGTGAATGCTAATGTACTCCATGCCTATAGCTGCAGGTATCTGCAAGCTCCTCTCCCTTTCTTTGAGGTGGAACTCTGCACTTGTTGAGATTCCTGGGAAGCTGTCCTGTTTTTGGGACCATTATCATATGCTGAGGGATCTGTGGACAAAGAGAGGTGATCTAATAGCTCGTTCTTGCCCAGAGGTGGAGGTCTTGACTGCTCTCCAGTTGTAAACACTGTTTGCCTCTTCGTGCACCTGGCTGCTTTGTGAGCTGTTTGCTGTTGCTAATCTAGTGGAAAAATGACTTGGCAACAACAAAAGTTGAGAATTTTCAGGTTTCCTACTCACTAGAGTTATTTCAGAGCTCACAAGCCTGACAAATTTTACTACCAGTTTATTGAAGAGTTGGGAAAAACTGGCTGGAGATAAAGGGGGGAAGGGAAAGTGCTAGTCTCCTTTTTGGTTCTAGCATCTCCATTAGATGTTTTTGTTTCCTTTCAGCTGTAAAGATGATCAGCTGTGGGATTGAGCAGGTATAGTAGAGATCTTATTTTGTTACAGAGTGACATTCAAACTTGAGCTGGTGGTTACAATTAGAAACTGAGAGTAGTGAATCCTTGCTATTGCTGTTGGGCTCCCTATACGCAAGTATGTAAATCCAGTGGGACAAATTTGAGTCCCATTTTATTTCTCTGTGCACTCACACTTAAATGCCAGGATGCTTTAATAGTTATGAGCATGCATGTAGGCATGAAAAATATGTAGCAGGTATGTTTATCTGATGATCTCCCCTTTGCTGATATTCTTGATATTTCATCTTCCCTGGCCTCTGCTAGTGGACTTGGGGGAATGCTATTTTGTGTACTGTGAAGTCTTTTGCCAGACAGCAGCTTTACCATCATCCTTATTTATATATTTTTTTGGAACTTTGTAATTTTTTTTCAATACAGGAGTGTTATACAAGTTGTACCATCTTCTACCAGCAGTTTCAAAAGGTGTAGCTCCTTCCTGCTCTTCCACAGCAAAAATTGTAAGGTAGCTTTTTTGTATTAGACACAGTAGTTTCTAATTATCATGCCTTGCTATGATTTCAGAGCCGGAATTATAACCAGGAATTATCATTTGAATTAATCCAAGTTAAGAAAATCTGGGTGGTTCTTCACCATTTTTTTAAGCTTTGTTGCCAAAGAAAACAAGGCTTGTGCTGTTGAGACTTTTATGTATCATTGTCTGTCATCCTTTCCAGAGATTATGCATCACTTGGATAATTTTCACGTGATTTGGCAAAAAAAGAGCTGAAGATTACACAAGTTTGCAAGATACGTGGAGAGTAGGTGAATAGGAAAGGGGAGAGACTGCTGAGGAGGAAGTATACAAGGTGACCATCACCTGTTTAGGCATCTTTGAATCCTTGTGGAATTGGTTTTTACTGTGATATTGGATAAACTTGTATACAACAGAGTCATTTTAGAATAATAGGATTTTTTTTTCTATCTAGCACCAGTAATACAGTTGTACTTAACTTCTGTTCAACAGTGCGTTTTATCTATACAATTTATTTGTTAACCTGCACAAAGCAGGCTAATATACAATCTGTCATTTGAAAACTACTTGTATATTGGTATTAGAAATCCCTCACATAAATAAACTTGGGACCACAGTCGCTGGGTAAATTGTTAATAGTGTTGTGTAGGCTGCCTTGCTTTGCTGACAAAGTGATTCTCAGTCTTTCTAGACCTGGGCAGGGACCAGGATGAATATCAAATTATTAATAATATCGTGTATAGTGTAAATTATAGTGCATTCTGTATGCTGCAGCTATACAGAGCTTACTATGGATTTTTTTAGGAAATAAATTATCAAATATATTGAAAGGATTATTATGTTACGACAATTAATTGGAGAAGGTGACTTTTGAAATGTTGCAATTCTCTGCTTTATCCATTTGAGGGCAGCTGTTCACCGATGTTAAGAACTGTGGAGAACCTGTCTGGGGTTCTGTTATCTGCATTTTAGTTTTTCTATACTTGCTAATACTTCATTTAGGTCTTGTACTGTTTGATCACCATATTAAAATGTCAGGATTTTGTTTGGGTTTTTTTCCGGTAAAATTAATGTGCAAAACAACTCTAGAAGAAAACTCTGGGAAGTTTGCATGAACTCGTTTTTCGTGTTGGGATAATTTCATAGATCCGTGTCTTAAAATTATGGCCTTTCTGAGTTCAGTATACTGAATAGTTAATTTTGTAATGTTTTCTTCCTGGTAAACAGCTCCTAAAAAGCTGACTTTGAATTACACTGACTGGAAGATACAAAAATTATTGCTACTTTGTATGTGCTTTCATTTTACAGGCATCTCTTTGCTGGACTGGCCAAAAAGAAACAGGAGTCTTCTGGATTCTTCTGTTTACAATTGAAGTTCCATGACAGCCTTTAGTTTAAAAATACTAGTTTGTCAGGCACTTTTATGTGATTTAATTTCAAATGTGATCTTCTGATTAGAAGGACAGGCAGGCACTTAAAAAGAGCACCACTGGAAATCAGCCCAACTATATTTAGAAACTTAGAACATTAGAGAAATGTATTACAAAGCATTAAAGCTCAAATTTTCATAATTTCACATTTGTGAAGTTTATACATGCTCTCATCCCATATAATGCAAAAGTATACACTTTTAAAGATAAAAGCAACAGAGTGGCTGCTTAAGCTTTACATTTGAAGCTTAAATTAGAATGATATTTATAATATATATGTATTGTACAAATACAAAAATAAGTGTTATCTACTATATGCAGTGTATTTCTGACACTTCTGAGATAGTTGCCACTGTTTTTGTCTTTGCTCTTACTGCTTAACTTAGACTGCTTTATTTTCTGGCTAAGGACTTCGACTTATTAAAGGTTTGTAACTTTCCAGCATTAGCCTGGGACCTTTAAACGTTAAGACAATGATACTTGCAGTCAGCAATGTGTAGCAAATACAAGACTAAAAGGGTGATGATAAGTGAAACTAAAACTGGGACAAGATCTCATCTGCTAATGCATGTCTTTTTTTTCTGGGAGACAGCGGATAAAAAAGTGGGGAAAAATAGACGCAGGTGAAAACAAATCTTTCCTTATTGCTATGATAAAGTAGGAAATCTAGCTCTGTAATTTCACATTGGACAATAAAAAAAGTGCCTTATTTTGGCGTGGATTTACCCTCTAAAAGGGGATTACGCTAATTATGAACATGATCCTTTTTTTCCACCTAGAAGTGTGTCCCTGTGGAATTATTCTAGAATAGTTTGGGAGTTCCTGGGAGAAAACAGTGTACCACTGGGGTTTTATCTCAAACCACAAAAGAAGAAGGGCTGACAATCCCGAGTTTTGTGTTTTCAGAGGCGTGAGACTAACCTGTGACTGGAACTGGCGTGGTGAGCAGTGCTTGGAGACTGCAATACTTGAGTCTTGTTTACTCCCCACTTGTATATAAATCTGTAAATGGGCCAAGTTATGTTCCTGTTTTGCACTCATGCTATGAGCTAATATTTTTTAAAAAAGGTGGGGAGTAAGCCTGTAAAGTAGTAAGATGCTAGGCTCTGGTATCAGCTAATAACAGCTGGTGGTCTGGCACACTGTCAAATTCTTTCAGCAATTGTGCAGTGAACTCTTAAAACTGAGTTTAGGTCCAGCAGTGTCCACAGACAATTCTGTATGCTACTAAAAGAAATATTGAGTATTTATTGAAGGAGAAAGTAAGGCTTGCTTTGTACAGAATATTGTATCTGATCCTGATCTGATCTCAAATTATGTCTGTATAATTGCATTATATATTACATTTAGGTAAACTTCACACTTTGTTGGAACAGCTGAGATGGTGATTAGTTCATCAAAAATGGAAAACTGATCTGTTGCTTCTTCTTGAATGATACATCTATAGGGTATGTGAGTTGATCTCTCTTGAGCTTTTGGTTCTGTTCTTCACTTTAGTTATTCAAAATAAAAACAAAAGGCTGTTTTTTTCCCTCTTGGGAGTACTTCAGGGAAATTTTCTTATTTGATTAAAACCAGGATTCCAAGACACTTATTCTGAAGCATTCCAGTCAAGTGCAAGCCTAGTATTTGTATAAAATATGATATAATTCAGAATGAAGTTATAAAGTAATGCCATCAGTGTTGTGTACAGGCTAATGGTGAACTTGTTCCTTGGAGTTTTAGCAGGAAGTATAAAGTAGGAGATGTAAAAAGTCTTTTAGAAGAAAATGTATGTTTAAATGTGCTTTTGTAACGTCTGAATGGGATGGTAGAAAAGAAAAAAAAACAGCCATCTGTGCAGGAAAATACTGCGCTACCCAGCGTTCTGTCACAGCTTTTCTGTATGCAACATCTGTAAAGAAATAAGGATTGTCTTGTTTGAGAAAAATATTGTTTTATAAGTAGGTGCTTACTGTAATGTATTTATACTCTCAATGAAATATTAGGGATTTTTATATAGTTTATCTTTTTTTTTTTGTGAAAAACTTTCTGCATGCAAATGTTTGGTCAGGGAGGCCCTCTGTATGCAAATGAGACGTGCTTACAGCTTGGCTTTTTGAAGGGGAAACAAAGGGCTAAGTGGAAATGCTAATACAGTCATATTTTAATGCTGTCTTTTGTCAAGTTTTTTTGTTGTGCTCCAAGCATGAAAGCATTACTGCACTCCCTCTTTTGCCCTCACATAATTATACAGTTAATTATCTTTGCTGGTTTGTGCATAAAGAGACTTGAAAGATTTCTTAATGGACATTTATTCACTGTGTTTTGGACTGTACTGACTCAGTTCATACAAGAGCTTTTCTGCATGGTTTTCTGCACCTCTTGTCAGCAGTTTCATAAGACATTTTCACAGGCTTTTGTTTCTTGCTACCTAGTTTTGCTCAAAAAGGTTTTCAGAGTATGAATATGTCTTTAACAAATGTGTCCAAGTATAAGAACCTGAAGGGGATTGTGGGAGCATATGGAGACATTTTAGGAAAGCTAATTTGATCAAGAAATAATACAAAATGGAAGTAAACTAATTGTGGAACATCTGAGTAATAGATGTTGCTTTGTAGCTTTGTTCAGTGGAGTAGGAACTTTTTTCCTGAAAAATGAGCCCTGGGTTTATTGTTAAGGGCAGGCGGGCCTCTCCCCACATCCTTCAAGAGACACTGTGTTCTTGGAGGAAGAGCCCTCCTACTTTACACTGGTGTGATGGATAGACCTGAGCAAACTGGTACCCAAACTCTTGGGAAATGAGCTGGCCAGAGGAGAGAAAACTACTGTACCATTGCATCCTTAGGGCCAAAGCCACCTGGATGCTGCTCCCCCGGTGGCAGGGAGAGAGGAAGAGATGCAGACTGGAGTACCTGTACATGAGTAAGTAAGGAATTAAAAATCACAGTGTAGCATCTACTTTTACTAAATGAACAAGTTTTGTACCAATTCTTAGGAGACGCACTTTTCCCTAATTTCTTAAAATCCATTTCTATTTACTTTTTAAACTTTTGATCAATATATTATGATTTTAGAGACCATGGCTGAGGAATAGCAAAGTCCGGATCAGTTTTTAATTTAATTTTCTTGAAAGTCCGGAAGAAATATGCTCAGGTAGTGATAGAATTGATCCGTCAGCAACACTGTTACCCCTGAAGGTTGCGATCTCCTTGGATTCCCCTTCTGAAAGTGAAATACCTACTTACTAGAAACAAAACAAAATTAAAAGAAAATTCTTCCTTTAAAGTGCAGGTGTAAATTACTGTGCTTGTTAAAACTCCAGGCAGTCGTGATTTTTTTCTTTTTCAATCTGCAGATCCCTTTTTGGGGAAGGGATCTGACATTGCAGGGGAGGTCCACCAGCTGTTTGACTGACAGGAGCAGTCTGCCTGCCCCTTGGTGCTTTAATTCCTGTCTATACTAGGATAGCTTGCACTTCACTGAGCAGCAGACAGGTCAGGACACTTGGCAGGAGAAGGTTGAGAGACAAAGGCAGCAGGCTGTGGGGAGCTGATTCACCAGTTAGAAACTTAAAAAAAAAAATAATCATGAAACTTTAAACCAAAGTTTTTAGCAATGTTCTTGCAGTGTTAGTAGACTTGACAAAGTAAGAACAATAAAATGTCCAAACCTGGGAAAACTGCCATCAACCATGGCTTGGTTCCTGTTGATCTTAAAAGTGCCAAAGAACCTCTACCACACCAAACCGTGATGAAGATATTTAGCATCAGCATCATTGCACAGGGCTTGCCCTTCTGCCGTAGGCGGGTAAGTGTAAAAGTCTTCAAAACCTGGATTTTCATCACTTGGCTTGCAGCTCAGTGCTTTGTCATGGTGCATTCATTCCATGAGGAAGTACTTACATCTGTTATTATCTTTTCACTCAGGGTGCTATGAAGGAGCTCTTTGGTAATTTATTTCATTGATTCTTGTGCTTTAATTTAATTAAAATCTGTACATGTTGTCTTGCCTATTACTCGTTTAAAGGAACATGCCAGTGATTCTTTTATAGCTGTAAACTGTGTAGGTGAAAACAAATGCTGTACAAAATAGGTGCACTCATAAACGTGTATTTTGCTGTAATTCAGTCTTTTAGGTCGTGAAGATAGTTTGTGGTATAATTCCTTGAACTCAGTTCTAAATTGTAGTGGCATATGCGACATGTTGGATATTAAATTAGAGAATTTAGAAATGTTAAACTAATTAATATTTAAACATTTTTAGTAAGAATTCTTGAAATATGATTTTAATACTTTTGTAACTCGGTAAAGGAGATAACATTTTTTGCTGTTACATAAAATAAAAATAGCATGTTACTATGTGGAGATTGCGATATAGTTTATATATAGACAATCCTAGCCTGACAAACTATCACGGGTCTTATACTACAGCTTCAGGAACTGTATGAATTAGGTGGCTCTTAAAATACATTATATGAGTTTTCTCTTGTTGCTGAATAAGTGCTGTTTCAGTTTATTGATGCAAGTTTTAAAATCTAGCTCACCTTTTGTAAATATGCTGTCTCTCTTTGAATGTCAACTTACTACTTTTTAACAAACTTAGTTAAATCACATACAAGATTTGAATTTGACGAGATCACCCTGTAAGGTTTTGTGGTTTTTTTGTACTATGTTATTTGGAATATCTTAGAATGTTTCTTATATGTAAAAGGTACGTGGCATGCATTGACGGCAGCGACCTGATGTCAATCTGCAACAATGCAAAAATTAGAACACACATATATATGTATATACACACACACACACACAACTGTTTAATATTGGCTCATGTGCATTTCAGGAAAGTATTTTTCCTGAAATTAAGTACTATGCATATGTGAACATGGAATAGAAACATTTCATAATGTTGAAAGTGATAAAGTAAGTTTCTGTATTTTAATAGCATGTTATAAATTTTTTAATATTATTTGGGAACTGTTTGAAAATAAGCATTTAGAATATGTTTGGATAGTTTTAGTTCCCTTGTCTTGGAAAAAGCATAGTGTACAATGTAGAAGATTAGTAGATATACTTCACAAGTCTTTGTGTGACTATATAAGTATGGTACACTGTTGGAACTTTAATGCTGATGTCTTATGTGTGTATTTTCTGTAATGAGAAGTATGATCACACATTGGCTTATCACAGATACAAAAAAAACCCAAAACAACCCAACCAAAATCTAAAGCAGTTTTCTCAAGACTTTGCACTGTTCCAAAATCACCAGAATTACCTCATTTGTCCTGTCCTACGCCCCACTCAATCAGTCAGTTTAATGTTTTAGTTCTAGCAGGGTTTAGAAGGGTCTTCAGCATCTACTCTTCTTTTAGCATTAGGACTAAGGAGAAAATTTAGAACTGCTGTAAGTGTATGTTTTACCAGCTAAGCTATCATCAATCTATGTATCTTGCATTCTGAAACTAATAATTCTCAGTATGATGGCTGCTGACAGTGGAAAATATGAGAGCTCCACCTTTAGTCCCATGCCTTGCAACACTCAAAGGCTGCACGTAACTCCCAGCCATTACCATATTGGGTTCCTTCCATGCTAACGCTCAGGGGTTGCATACAAGGTCTGCTTGTTGAAAAAACCCAATAGGAAAAACCCAATCTAATTCTTCATATCGACTGATGAGAGAGGCAATACTTCTGTTTTCTGGGTTTATTATTTTATTAAACATAACAACAACCAAAAAAGTGTTTTTTATGCAAAATAGGAGTTTTGGCACAAAGTCTTTATGCAACTCCTAGTTTTATTTTTTAAAAATGCTACTTTTCATTTAATGAGTAAGACATTGAATTATTTAGTACTTCATTTTCAGAGCTAGGCTTGATGTGCTTTAAAGCATGAGCTACCATTTTCTTCCAGGTTATTGGCTTGGTAATATATCAATGCCACCTCTTTTTGGGCAAGTGTATGACTGAACCATTCAGACATTGACCTGACTTTAATATTGACCTTCTCCTTGTTTGAACTCATTTCTTCCCCTCCTTACTTGTACATTAGACCTGACAAAACATCTTTAAAATGTGTTCTGTGATCCTTTGAGAGTAAAAATACTTCCGTTATGAGAGCTGACAGTTCATAGCTTCTGCATCCTCTGCATTGGTTATACTGGGCTTCTATCAAGAAGTGCACTATAAATGGTCACAGGACTTAGCAGTTTGCCCTTTTGCATTTTGTCAGTTTGCTCAAGTAGTTAAAACACTTGTCTGCAATACCACTAATCTGAATCCAGTTAAAAATAGTATTACTTAGCATTCTTTGTGTAGCACTTGAGAATAACTTCAGTGCACAGCTATAAAAGTACTGTACTTACATGGTAAACCCGTGTTTTCCTACAAAGCTGTCAAGGAAACTGTCACTGATGCACTATCACCAAACATAGACATAGCTGTGGTCCTCTTAAGCCTTTGACCCATCTTTCATAGGCACTGGAGTACATTTTGCAGAATAAAGTGAAGAAGCAATGAGTACCTTTTAGCTGGTACCCACTTGGAGTATCAGATATCGTGTAGCCCTTCAGTGCGATGTAGCTGCAGCTGATCATTGAACACACTTATGGCATAGTCACGTATGTCATGCATGTTCCAAAATCAAGTGCTGTGGTAAATACTTCCAGTTGACAAAAAATTGGTCTCATAATTAGGTCTGTGTTTTTTTTTTTTTCCTGTTGTAATGCTCTTAAACCATTAACTGGCATGTTTTTCATTCTGAGGTCTTGTAATTTTCAACACTTTGAAAAGCTTTGTTTAATGAATAGATTTCTTCCCTCTTTAGTTTTCCAAGGGTTTTTTTCCCCTGAAATTTCTCTTGAATTGTCTTGAAATATCGTCTTGAAGTTTGCTGTGTTACAATTTTATCACCTTGCATGTATCTTTGTAAGAAGTGCTAATAAGCTGGAGAATTTGTGAGAGCAACTTGTTCACTTGCGGCGTTCCTTCATTTCAAGTGGATTAAAGTAGCACTGAATTGTTATAAAGCAGGGGTTTCACTGTGCACCCTGTGGTATTCCAAGCTGGAAAAATCAAGGTAATAAATGTATCCCTTTTCAGTGTCTGTCATCTCAGAAACACCAAAGGTTCTGTTATACTCTGTGATTTTGTGAGAATAGTTTTCCTGTATGTTTGTATGGTTCACCCTTAAAATACATCCAAACCAAATTTTGGCAATTGGTCAGCTTAGTTCATCAAGGAAATGCTTCTGTCTGTACGATGTATTTGTATGTTAAGTGAACGCAAGATAAAGCACTTGAAGCATTACTTTTACCAGCCAGTGTTCCTCACATAAAAGAGCATCCACTGGCCTCACACATTTGTTACTACAGTAGAGCACTTGGAATGAGACTCCAGTTCCTTTTTCCTCCCTCTGGTTGACAGGTATGCTCGTAGTGTGTTTAAAATACTGATGTAACCTATGCATGAACAGCTTCACTTGTTTGGACTTGTTTCTTTGTCCCTTAATTTCTGTGTTAAAACAACCAAAGTACTCTTTTCGCTGTCAGTCAAATCTATGTACGTTTGTGCCAGCAGTTCAACCAAGTAGTCCATCCATTCAGTTTTTCAGGGAAATGTAGCCTTGAATTTTACCACAATAAATCATATTTCTTACTTGAATAGAGCTCTTGATTTCATGGATGATAGTAAGAAGTACTTAATGGACAAAAAAGTGTTTAGCTTTCTAATTATACATCCTCCCGTTTATACTTCTCTGTACTGTGGATGACTGATCAGGTTCTTAATAATGTAAAAAAGCACTAATCTCTTTGCCCCTTAAACAAAAAAAGAAGTAATTTCCCTTGGAATTTCTCACTGCTTGGTGAGAAGAGACTGACAGAAGAGCATAAAGAAAAAAAATGTGAAAATGTTCATGTGTGTGCATATATATGTGTACAGTTTTCTAATGTAAAACTAGAGGTAGTCTTGAGAGTCTGTCAGTGGACAAATTAGAGCACTCCCAAATGCTTGCAACTTCTACAAGAGATTTTGTTTCTGGGCTTTGTGGCAAGGAACTTGCATTGTGACCTCTGGTGTTAAGATACCTCTTTGAATGGTGTCAGAAATAGCTTTCTTTCAAAGCTGGTTTAGCCATTACTTCAATTTCTCTTGATTTTGTTAAAAGATTTGTCAGAGGAGGACAGATCATGGACTGAGCAGTTGATACTTAACAGAAAAGGGACTTGTTCTTGACCTGTGTTTATTTTTCAGAAAGGGGTGTGTCTATTGCTGTGGATTTTCAAATATTCGCAATAAAGTCTGTCTTCTAGATATTTTACTTTTCATTGTTAAGTGCATAATTTATAGTGGGTTTTTTGTTTTTATTATTTTTGGTGTTTCAGTTTTGGAAAATCTTTGGAATGAAACAAGTACTTCAAAAGTTCAGTAGAAGGAAGTTAACTGAAAAGGAAGAGGGTTTTGAGTGGAAAGAAAGGAATAGTGAATAGTTACAAAAATGATGAAGGCTAAGTCTTCTGTAACATTCTGCCTAGACGGTCATGCTTTCAGAAGATAATCTTGGATAATGGACTTTGTCTTCTTTCTTTTTTTTCTTTCCTTTTTTACATATATGTAGTGTCTCCACTCTGAATCTGCTTTTCCTGTGCCTGTCATCTACTCTCACGAGGGAAGTAAATGTTTTTTTCCTGTGTCAAGTGGTAGCCTTGAAGAAAAAGCAATATGTTGCTTATTTTATCAATATGGAGCAGCAAAAGTCTAAACATTACTTTCTACACCCTTTTTTCGCTTCTGTCTGCAATTCTGTCTTTCATTTTGTTTGCAAACAAACTTACTCTGTACTGTACCTGAGAGGGAAGAACACAGGTTTCACAGAAGTGGAAAGAAGTGTACAGATCCTCAGCTTCCCGATCAGCTCAAGGTGGGGTGATTCAACCTGGCTCAGCTGAAGTATCCCGTGATTTCCTCGCAGTGCTCACAAGAATTCTGCCAAGCCCTATTGAAATCTGTCTTTTAAACGGTGCATTCAGTCAAATGGATCCGGTGTGTATGGCTTTGCAGAGCGAGGTACAGGCACAAACAGGCTTCTCTCCAGCCCTGCCCTTCTCTGGGGTCTAAGAGAAGCTCTGGGCTCAAGATAGCTGTTTGTAGGAGGAAGCACTCAGTTGGCCCTTCAAACAGCTGTTCCCTGTACCCCCTGGAAAAAATACAATTGGTAGCTAACCTGTGCATATCTAGTCTAGCTTGGTGTGTAGTGGGTCAAAAACAGTTGGACATCTTGCTTGAGTTTTTGTTGTTGTTTGGTTGGGGTTGGGGGTGTTTTTTTGTTTTCAAACCTGTACTGCAACACATGTCATAGCACTCCGGAAGACTGCTTTTTCAGAATATTCAGGGATCCTCTGTCACCATAATGGCTCTTTGAGAAACACTGTTATTTAAATTGTTCTACCTATTTCTGGCCAAGATAAAAGCAGCAATCGGAAACTCATTTATATTTAACACCAGCTAAAATGTTTTTCTTTGCGGTTTTGATGCATTTAAGACTTCCATTTCCTCTTACAATGAGCAGTGCTGTCTGGTACAGACTGCAGGCGTGCAGATGTTAAAAGCATGGTATGATGATTCTGCAGTCAGTCCCTTCCCTTCAGGAGGTGTCAGAAGAAAGGTTTCCTGGGCGATTTTACTCCCTTGTGCCCAATTGTTTAGATGTCTTTAGAAGCCTTTATTGTCGTGCTCTTTGAGATATTCAAACATGCTGCGTTGACTTTGTGGAAGGTCTTTACCTGCTTAAAGTCCATCTGTTTTGTTGTCTCAAACTGTGGAGGTTGTAGCATCCAGCAGAAGAGGGAATGGGAGACAATAATGATGCCATAAACTGACCCAGCTGCCTCTGTGCTGATTGATCATGCCAGAGGGGAACTCATGAAATGTGTAATTAAATACTTAATGTATTGCTTTGAAACCTAATTGCTTTAACTGTGAATCTCCCTTTTCTCTTTCTGCAGTCCCTTCTGTCACTAGGTAAACACTTTATGTCCTTCTGCAGCAAATGAAGGCACTTTAATTTCCTGAACAGATCTTTTTTAGGTATGGGGGAAGAATCCTTTGTGATGAAAATATCACTCTGCTGTGTCATGTCTATCCTTAGACATAGGAGGGCAAATTAATTTTAACCGGCAATTTTTGTTCTGCTGTTCCCCAGATTTTGAGTGGAAGTCAAACTGAACTAGAATGACACTCAGACAAGTCATAAAAGCAGGGTTGTAGCCTTAGCATCTTGCTCTTGGATCTCTGCCACTTACCATAACCCACTGGATGTCGTTCCTTAGGTGATGAACCCTTTCTGTCAGTGAATGATTTTGCCAGTTTGAATAGCTCCACTCCTCAGAGCAACAATCCCATCTCGTTCCTTGGCTCACTGCTCGGCCTGTGTTTTCCTTTCAAACTCTGTCTGTGGCTCTGGTCTACTCTTTCTCACTCTCTCTTTACCTAGTTTTGGACTGGTAATTCTGCTTTCTCCCTACAGCTTCTCATTGATATTCATCTTCCATTAAAAGTGCGCCTCTTTTCTGGAAAACTTATTTACCGTGTTTGAAAATACAGTTCTGTATAGGAACAACAGCAGTATCTTTCTAAATGCTGCTCAGGTATTTTATAATGTTACTCATTTTTTTGAAAAGGCAAGAAATAAAGCACTGGAATTGAAATGAGTTTTCCCTTTATTTTTAGTCAAGAAAGCCTGTACTTTTAATTTGTTCTGTTCCTTAAAATATGTTTTGAGTAACAAGTTTGATTGCAAAGTTTCTTGGTAAGAGGTTTGAGATGGTTGCATGTCATTTGTTCGATCACATTTCAGAAAAATATCTCTAGTTACTCGCTCCTCACATGGACATGATTTTAATACTGAAAGATACAGTCTGTGAAGTAGGGTAATGATTTTTCTTTAAAAATCAGATGATAGTTACAAACTGTAGTGCATTTTTGATACTCTGCAAGTATTTATGCTTGTGAAAGAAGTGCTTGTTACATATGTCTTATGAAAACATTGATGCTGTGCAGGAAGGCAATACAGTAAACCTGTTTTTAATAATTCTGCTGCTACTGTAGTACTTGGAAGTAATAGGCAAGTAAGATTTGTGTGTGATGTTTTTCATTTGTTTTTAGATCACATTCTAATATATTGAATAACCGAAATTCTGCTGACCCTAAGCTAATTTATAAAGCAAGAAGGAGAATAAGTCAAAATACATAAATGATGCTAGAAGTCTAAATACATTCTTACATATAAGTTCTTCGCCTAAGGAGTTATCTTTGTTTAGCAGTACTTCCTTAACCCAGCTTAGTTTATATGTTGTATCAAAGACACTCATAAGACTTGGTAAATGCTAATGTATTCAACTTCTTTATTAGCTAGGGAAGCTTTTTTATTTTTTTTCCCCAGGAAATAGTATACTAATATAGCAAATATAGTAAAATTTTGTTTTATTTGGTGAAACATGCTTCTTTCTCTCCTGTTTCAGATGGCTCATTATTTCTGATAGTTTATTAAGTTTGTATGTGGTGCATGGCTTTGCATATGCAAGATAGTAAATAGAATTTTATTTGTAAATTGTGAAAAAGAGGCAACTTGTCTATAGAAGATGCAGGTAGGTTAAAAACTTATTTTTAGGAATCTGTAATCTGTAAACACAAGGGAATTTGAGACCAGATATTTTAATATGCATAACTTCCTGTGGAATTTCTAAAATTGCGTTTTTAAGTTTATAATGTAGCCAATGTACAATGATGGTAAGCAGTTGAACTATACTGATCCTAGGTGGTATCATGTGGGATCTTTCCTAATGATTTAGATGCCCCCATTATGTATAGAGACATGGGTTTAAAAGGCATAGTTTTAATT